>OY755086.1:16099081-16347868 GCA_963576655.1 Gastrophysa polygoni | reverse complement strand
CACTGAATAATTTGTATTTTCATTTTTAAATTATCACCCTGAATAACGATTATATTAGTTTTAAAAGTCCGGCAATAGGTTTATCTAGCAACGGGTCAACGGATTTCCGCCAAAAAATCAATGCAGCGATCTCAAGGCGTTTGGGCGTATTCCGGGCATTTTCATTCAAAATTCACTGATTCAAAACACTACTATATGTATAACAAGCTGAGTAAACTTGCATGTTCTGGTGAGAATATTCAATCAATCATTACCATATCAATAGATATTCATATCATTATATTATGTTTTTTGGCCCGTGAGTAATAATGATATGCTTTATTACCAATCTGTATATTATTTAACCACTAGCAATATATTTTATTCATTATGGTTCTACGAAACCCAAATATAAACCTACTATCACCAGTATGAAAGCATAAATATTTCTATTTTAGTGTTCGAAATGTTGTTAGCAGTGGCACTATCTTTCTTCCCACCACCAATCATCGCGCGCTCACAGTAAGCTGTTTAGGACGGAAAATGGACCCAACCCTGCCAACTCTACATAGTGTCTGTCAATAACCCCGCAGTGCTCTGTGTTAAAAATATGTTAGGTGATTGAAAAAAATTGAGTTGATGTTCGATTTGACTTAGTAGTTTTATTATCTAGTATTTGCCCTGGTACAGGCTTCATTCTTTAGGAAGTTATATGAAATTGCAGTATGAGAGTAATATTTATTCATTATTATTGCTACTGCGAATGAACCTACCGAATTTTGAGAGAATCTAGGAAGAACTAAAAACAATGAGAACTTTTTTTTTCTATTTTAGCAAGGTTTTTTACAATATTGAGGAAACATCCCCATGTTATATGTACTTATTTACTTAGAAATTCAAACAACATTTCAACAAACTTACTTATACTTTTTTTTTTCAAACACAAAAAGAAAATGAAATGCCACCTTGAACATTTTGATTATTAGTACCTATTATCTCAGTATGAAAAATGTAATTTTATTATTTTGCTTTTTGCATGTTGCTTAGGTTATTTTATACATATCAACATATAAAAGATAGTATATAAACATAATACATATTCCGGACTGCCTTACTTCGAATAAATTTTGAGTTGAGAAAATATATCATATCCATGAATTGAGTAGAATAATAAGAAAAAATTTCAGGGTAGGTAAATGAGTAAATGAAATTGAGTTGCCTTTCTATCATTCTCTTCATTTTTACGATCTTAACTCTATAATAAACGTTCAGTGCACTTACCGCAATGTGTTATAGCAGCCCGCGTTATGTTTGTGGAACTCATAGATTTTATTATCCAAAGGAGACGGAGCATCACATTCATAAAATTGCGTTTGTTTTGCACCAATGATTGAAAATGAACACCACGCGTAAGAGGAAGACCAATCAAACCTCTTTGTAAATATCAGCGTGTTGGCAACGCTGTTACATTTATGTGTCTTGTTTCCCTGATTTCAGCAAGTGGCGTGCCGTTCTGTTGGTTCCATAACTTGAAAATATTCTTCATGTACAACTATAATATTATTCAATATTGTTTTGTATGGAGTTGTAGCGTCGTTTTTGTTAGTTAGGAAGACAAAAATAAATTTTGTTTAACAATTATGAACAAGCTACGATTGTACTTTCATTGAAAACACATCATTCCTCTCTGAATATATGTTAATCAATATTCTGAAAAATGCTACATCATTGGATATATATAACCAGATTCTTGTCAGTACATGTAGTTTCCGATATAATGTTCAACTGAAACAAGTGCAATATCATATGAATTCAGACAGTTGCACAAAATTAAATTTCGATATAGTTAACACAAAAATTTTTCAGTTTTGATGAAAACAAAAAACAGCTTTTATACATTTGATTTTCAGATGATACAACAAATTTATTTACATCATCATGACACATTTTGATTCTGTACTGTAAACAAAGTTGGTTCACATTGAACTGTGAATAATTTTCATACATAAAAAAACAATAGATTACATACAGGAAACCACTGATATTGAGAAAATAATGATAATTTACAAAGGGAAATACATAAGGGATTTTCATAAGAAATCGATTCAGAATATTAACTATTGGAAATACATTTTATAAAATATTGAATGTACCAATTATAATCGATTGATATTTTCTTAAAAAAAAATGAATTCTACTTTAATGATTTTATTCATTTCGAAAAAAAATGGTTTTTGAGTTTATCGAACGTTATCGGATCTTCCTTGTAATATCAGGTTTTATCATAGTTTTATGATGGATTCCCAATATTTTTTCAAAATCAATTTGATCAATTGCATGCATAAAAATATTCACTCAGACAGCCAAGAAAAGATGCCCAAAATTTTACTTCTTTCACTATCAGCGGGAAACCAACCTAAAATAATATAGATATAGCTAAACTGAGTTGCTTCAAATTTTTCGAGTGATGAACAAAAAGGTCTATGCCATGAATGATCATTAATAAACAGTACATATTAGTCATATATTTACGCCACTAGAATAACTAACAAATTTGTAGGTTAGGTATTCCAACGTACTTGTGAAAAGAAATAAAAGGGCTTGAACTTGTTTCGATGTGAATAGTTCCGTCTCCTTAGGATAAAAAGTCTATGGTAGAACAAGTAACTCCGAACTGTTCGACATTACTCTCGGTGACAATTCAATGATCGAAGTGAATGAATCAAGTTCCGACGTTCACTATTCTGAGTATTTTTTCTCTCATTCAGTATACGATAAATAAAATGAGACAGATTTTGACTCGGTGTATTACTACGAATATACCATTACTGCGGAAATCGTATCATGATAGCTATGTGATTTTGGGTTTATAATAATAGGTGGCTTTGTGTTCATGAACTACTAGTTGTACAAAAGGAGAAAACTACATTGGCAAAAGAAAGTCCCTTCTCGCCTTGAAAACGAGTAGGTAATGACAGGTTCTATGGCTAGTGGTGGAAAAATTCGAGTGCGTTATTGATCTATGAGTTGTAGTTGAAAAAACATAGCCAACCTGCACCCGCTCTCTATCGATCCCCCCGCAAACGTACAGCCTGCTGAACGCGAAGTCGTATCCGGCGGAGGCGTGCTGCGTGAGCGTCGTCGGTAGCGGCGTGATCGACGTCCACGTATCGGTATCAGGGTCGTAGCGCTCGCAGGCGCTCGTGCCGCCCTCGTCGCCCTCGCTGGCCCCACCCACCGCGTACAGCCAGTCGCGGACAACGCTCAGGCTGAAACGACAGCGGTCCGTCTTCATGTTCGCGATGTTGTCCCACTTGTCATAGCTGCAATTCGAGACAATCACTAGGCTGGCAGCTTCCGGTGTCAGATTTCGGAACTGCTCGGAACGTGGATGACAAAATCGTTCGACAGGTGCGGAAACTACAGATGAGGATTCCACAAACTCGATATACTGAGAACCGTTATATACAACGCAATTTTCTATGTGGAGTAGACAAGATCACTTAAGGATAAATACTTTTCGAATGTGCATACGATTGAAATATAGCTATGGAATGACCTGTAAGCAAATTTTTATACCAAGTTATCCTGTAATATTCCGACAAACGCGATTTGTCACGCCAACCCCGAACACAGATGAACTGATAGATGAACCACTCAAAATCAATCCGAAAGATCCTCATTTATTACGATATACGTTTCGACTAAATTTGTATGTCATACTCATAGTTTCCGACAGAGATAACAATTAATCTTGTATGAACACGGCCGTCTAGTAGCGCCACAAAGCGTTGACATGAGTGTAGCGTCAAGAGGAAAGTCAACAGCAGGATAATCACGTTACCAGTAGGAATATGTTTTTGGAAAGGGCTGTAATTTGGATTCGAAAATAAAGCATGTGAGTTAAATTCCCTAACGAATGATGCCGTCACATGATGTTTTTAAATGAGAACATCATTACAAAGGTGGTTTCAGTTTGAAATTCGATAGGTGTGTAAACCCGATTCAAACATGCGGACTTCGCGGCCAATTACATAATAGGTGATAACATCTCATGTGCTGTTGATTGTTTATCTGAAAGTTGCCGATTGCAGTATATCACAGGATTACCAAGTAAATAATGGTTCGTGAGTTCACGTTTGAAAACGAGAAGGAAACTTGAAATCAACATACTTCACGAAATCATGGTTTATTTAGAAAGTTTCTTATATTCAATTCATTCCAAATCTCAGTTTGATGCGGTAGCTCTACATATTAGCGATGTTGTCCCACTTGTAGCTGCAATTCGAGACAATCAAAAAGCGTACAGCTTCTGGTGTCAGATTTAGGAATATCGCGGAACGTGGACGACAAACTCGTTTACTTGAAATTAACATACGTCACGAACACACTTGTCAGAAATTTCCTCATTTTTACCGTGAAATTCTCAATTCGAGCAATGTGGGTTGCAATCTTGGACTTTGAGCATTGGAAAAAATGAAAAAAGGCGTCATTTGATGTGGACAGTTTTAACCATCCATTGGATGTTGCAAAGTGACTAATTAACTATCAGTTTCAAGTAGAAGGGTTGTTGCCGATTCAAAAAAACCCACTAGAAATCAGGAAATAAAATGAACGAATGTTATGTATTCCTGTGTATATTTTATGCAATGATATTGATCCATTCGATAATAGGAAATTCTCAAGGTCCAGCCTCC
This sequence comes from Gastrophysa polygoni, assembly GCA_963576655.1. Classification (NCBI taxonomy): domain Eukaryota; kingdom Metazoa; phylum Arthropoda; class Insecta; order Coleoptera; family Chrysomelidae; genus Gastrophysa; species Gastrophysa polygoni. The sequence goes on along the minus strand of OY755086.1, from coordinate 16,343,192 downwards.
ATTGTCTCTTCCAAGAAGCCACCACATTATACAGGAAATTCATAATAAGCCTGCCTTGCTTCACCAGCAGCTTTAGAGATCAGAAATAGAATGAAAATCGTATAAATGGCTCAGACCAATGGTACGGTCTCGTTAAATGGGGCTTCTGAAGATGGTATTTCCGATGGAATATTCCTGAAACGCCAAGTGACAAAAGGATGTCATTCTGTATAAGACTGAACTTTCTATGCCCACTGCAGTGAAGGAAAACTAATTTTGAAAATTTCATTCGGAAGTGACTGAAACAGAGTGGGGCTACGTTCAATATCATTCTTATATTTTCGTATGCAGAGTTTCCGATGATTTGGTCTCGGATTATGAATATCAAGATTGTGTAACGAAAGAAAGGTAATAATTTTCGTATCGATCAGAAGCGGCATTTTCGAGTGAAATCGATTCAAAAATATTGTTGTTGATGGTGTGTTGTATTAGGATTCACTGTAAGGTTCATTATAAATGCCATGTGAGCCTATCATCTAGTGTTACACCCAAAAACTTTATACTTTCTTGATTTCCAGATCACATTCTGAATGAAACAGACCTAGTTTTATTTTCATTCAAACATATGTGATTTGCGCTATACCAGTCCGCTGATTGCTGGATTATTCAATATAATCAATAGCAAAAGTAGTATCATCTGTGAACAACGATTGATAATATATTAGCAGCAGGCAAATCATTGACATACACTAAGAACAGAAGAGGACCTAGTACACTTCCCTGAAGAACAGTATGTTCAATCGATAGTTTGTTACTCATTCTTCCATTGAATACCACACATTGAATTCTGTTTGACAAATAAGACAAAATTAGTCGAAGAGTTTCATCTTGGAAGCCATAATATACTAGTTTATCAAATAAAATGTACTTGTGGACACAATCAAATGCCTTACTTACATCCAAAAGCAGGGTATTAGTAGATTGATTCTCATATCCTTCCTCGATATACTCAGTCAATTTCTGAATCGCCTTAGATATATTTCTACCTTTCCCGCAGCTATATCGTCAGAGATCAGAGATATCGATAAATATCATGCATTTTTGTATGGGTTTTTGAATGGCAATGCAAGTGCTCCTGGTAAAGGAAGACCTCGAAGAGAGAATAAAATAGAGAATATTCTAAACACAGATGAATTGGTGTAGTTTTATCCTATCGACTTCCTTTTTCACGCGCCCATGTTGAAACAAAAGTAGCTGATTTTTTCAGTCACTATGACAACAAAATTGACAATCTCTTGTACAAGTTGAGGGTTGCAATAATATTTTTGAATAATTTTTAGTCAAAAATGGCCACATGATCTATACGGAACAAGAGCACTTTAATAATCCGAAACCAAATAGTCGGAAAATCTGCATACAACGTAGCTGCACCTTGTTTCATGCACTACTGAATGGAATTTTGATATTATTTCTTCTTCATTGCACTGTGTATAGTTCTTGTACCAAATTGCATCATTGGACCCTTTAGGCATGTTTAGTCGAACTTTTTTCCTCTGTTTGGTGAAGTTTGGCAGGATAATTATGAGACCCTGCACAAGTAATATCGATAGATAGTACCTTCGGAGAACAAACCCACTAGAAGGAAAATCAAAAAATATTCTGATGCTAACATGAATTCGCATGATATTGGTACCCAATCGCATCATCAATGTGATGAATAGTCTATGATATTTATAGTTGATTAAATTATTTGCGTTACATGATTCTGAAATTGATCAATAGAGAATTATAATACATTATTCTGTGACTTGGAAATGTCAATTTCTTGAGAGCTGGTATAATTTTCGGTTAACGTGGCGATACCGCAATTCGTTATCAACACATTAGACAGTCGACGGCGATTTATGATTTGTTTGGTATCGGCCATTATTTACGATTCGATTCATCGGTATTATTCAACTTGTGTTCAGTTTTGTATAATTATTATCAATCAGAAACCTGTTGTGGTGATTTTTTACAATGGTGAGACGTTGTGAGGTGTAAAAGACAATTTGAACCTGCTGATCAGAACACGTCATTTCACAGGTGTGTTACCATGAAAATGGAATCGATGAACATAAATTGACGTATTCTTTTGACGTGGTCGTTAGTAATTACAAGCAAGTTTTTTTTGAAAAATGAATTATTTTTCCACCGAGAAATGGTGATAAGTACCACTGAATTTGTAAAGGATTTTCAATTTATTTTCATCATGATTTCATAATGAACTCAACCCCCATTGACAGCACGGCACTGGTGCTGAGAGAAGCAGCTTCTTGCTATCCTTGATTCGATTGAAATAGATCCTATAGATGTTGCTTCCAAACAAACTGTATGGCCAGGGCTATGGATTACTTATCTAGGATGTTCAATGATCGAAGGATACTACTGCTAAAGGTTCAGTTGGAGATGATCATCACAAACCTTGGATTATATTTGTATCCATATGAATGAATGTTCTCCTGCAAGCTCTGGTTGAAACAGCCTCCAATAACATACAGATGGTTTTGGAACACGACAGTGCTGAAATTACACTGCTCCATATGTGGAATGGTCGTCAGATACTTCCACTTCTTCTTGTTACAAAAACGATAAGTGATATCGTTAGATATTCCGTCCACTCCAAATCCTCCAATTTTCAGAACGACCAGGCCCATGCCTCGAGAATTGAGCAAGTTCATCGCTTCTTTGGCGGCTATACATTTTTCGATGGCCTGTTCTTGAATTTCTGACGCGATGATCGAGTAAAGCTCCCGTTCGTACTTCCGGTCTCCGAAAACTCTGTTTACGGTGCTTATCAGTTTATCTTTTGCGACCTCTTCGAAATGAACTCGATGAATGATTCGAGCTGCGTTTTGATATCTTTTTTTCGAGCTAAAAAAAGGAAAATAGTACCAATTATTCTCATATTCCAATTACCAATTTTCTGCTTTTATTTCCTGTAGACAAATGTAATGGGTTTTATATGTTAATGACAGCTCAGTGTTATAAGGACAATTGGGCGCCATATTGGTGATTTTTTTAAATGGCACTTTTTCAAAGGCCAATTAACCACCTTTCAAATCACTAGAGGTAAACCACAAAAATGGTAACAGTCCCTGTCATTCCGAGAAGCCTCTTGAACATGACTAACAAAAATTACATTTTACTCATTCTAGTGCACATAAATTTACATTTGTTGATATACTGATCGATCGATTGTCTTTATTACCCAAGAAACATTAATGTATATAAAATAAGAAAACAAAGCAGAAATAATTGTTACAATTGACAAATCTTCAAGATAAAATCAAGTACTATCATATCGATGCTAAGTATAAGTATCAAAATTGAAGATAATATTGACACAATTAAAATTTTGTAGTCGAGTATTTCTTGAGATAAGTTTTGAATATTCTTCAATCTTGTATATTTTTGAGCTCATTCGGTAAAGAATTGTGTAAAATCATTCCATTAGAATATTAATTATATATGTATAAGTATATTTGTATATTTCGAAAACGGGTGGATGAATTTGGATATCAGAAACTGAAGGATATAAAAAGTCTGTTAAATGGGAAAACTTTCAGACAATTCTATTAGTAACTGAATTCCGTTCGCAGAAGATTTTAAAAAATCTAAAATGCTGCATTTTCAAAAATATGCAGATTTTTTTTTTATTTCTCAAGATAATGCAAATCTTTACTATTGATCTATCTCTACTGTTGATATATTTACTGATAATTTCTATTTTTCAATTTCAATCATGTACTACACTAAGGAAAAAATCTTATTATTCCCGAAGGAATAATCCTTGGAAAACCGAAAACTTATGCAACTGACCAATTGTTTTCTGAATCCGGACTACTCGATTTGAGACAATTGTTCTGTAAAACGATTATTCAATTCGTTTCCGGAAATAAAACATACATCCATTCAGGGAAACATAAATATCCCACCAGAATCAACAAAGGGATCAATGTGTTCATGCCCAAAGCAAATAAGTCAGTTGGCCAGAGATGTTTCACCTATCTTGCTCCTCGTTTACTCCGCTTATTACCTGATAAACTTCAAAGAATCAATTCAAAATCATTATTAAAGAAAATACTGAAACGTTGGCTTCTGCATAACGATAGACCAAAAATTCATAACATTATCATCTGCTGATTGATTATACTTGCTATTTCTCTTACATTCATTTCATCGAAACCTTTCCGAATATGTATCTACTTTATAACCCTCGAAACTTTGAAACTGAACGATATCCTGTATTTTTTTTGCAAGTAGCATTCTTCATCATAATCACATTTGTTATTATTTTTATTTTATTATTTCCAACTAGTTTTGTTTACCATGACAAACATCAAACAAAACATAAATGAATAAGAAAAATTATGGAGGTATGCTCACGGACAAGTTCTTCAATGAACAAGTGAGTTAATATCTTCATACCGTATCTTATTGTATATTTTCGTGTTTATTGTCGTATATCGTGTATATATACCCCATTTATGTTAAAAAACTTTCTTCCATTTTAATATTCCACATTTCCATCTGTTAGTTATAATTTAAATTTATTTACGTACAATTTTCACACATTCATACTTCTTTTTAATATGTATTCTTTGTATTTGTCTATTTGTTTGCCAAACAAGTGCTATGCACTTATTGCTTAACTACTTTATTCGCCTATTGTATTTTCAATTCGTTATGTATGTCTGTGAATAAAGTTACTATTACTATTACTATTAAACTTATGGCAAGTTGCAAAATACCCAAAAAGTCAGATGCCACCATCAAAAACTTTCCAAAAATCTCTATCCACTCTGTTATATTCGATTTTATTTTATTTACAAAGTTGAAATCTACATGAAACGTTGCACTGAAAATGTTTTTTCAGAGTAGCAATATCTTGAGAAATAAAGGAAAAAATGCCTATTTTTTAAAATGCAGCATTTTGGATTTTCTTAAATATCTAGAAAGTCCTTATAGTTATAATCATTCTGCGAACGAAATTCAGTTACTGATAGAAATGTCTAAAACTTTCCCCTTTTAACCGACTTTCTATATCCTTCACTCTCTGATATCCCAATACATCCATCACTAATTCCGGACCCACTGTATATACCGTGTGACATTGGCTCATGTGACACGCTCTGTCCTCCTTTGTTTTTATAGCTAAATTTCTGAAATTTGGAACATTGAAGGTGCTTATTAGAGGACACTTTTTGACAAATTCAGATTTTTTTTCACTTCCGATTTTCCTGGAATGACCATCAACTTTCGATTTTCAAATGTAACAACCTATGTATTATCAATCCTCATAATTTTGTGGATCCAGTGATTGTCGATTTCAAATTTCGAAAAAGCATTTTGTTAGATAACAAATTGCGCAACTTTGCTATGAGTCAACAGACCATGTATTTTTTACGGTTTACGGGATCACTGCAAAGGAATGATAGAGACTCGAACAGAGATAACAATTTTCAGACAGAATGAGATGAATTCCCATGAAATATAGAACCTTCTTGCACTAGTTACATCATAGCACACATAGTATATCATAGAGATGATGGAAACGCCAAAAATATACTATTTTGATATTTTCAGGACACAAATTTGAACGAACATAAAATAGAATGAAAAATACGTGTCAATTCGGATATGGATTTTGCAGAGATCATTTGTTAAATATGAAGTTAACCAGCAAGAGTTTCTGTTACGGTGGCACCAAAAAATAATTATCATGTCACTATCATTTAAAAAAATTCAGTGCAGAGAGTACGTTGGAGAAACATTTCTTTGAATAAATGTTATGATTAATTGTCATTTTCATTATTATAGCAAATCACCAGTAAAATTCAGACATTGTCAGCGATGTCAAAATAGTGTTCACTATAGCACTCAATACAACCTTGTAAGGAAGTGGATGTTGAATAGTGGCAATATTAAATGAAAATACGACTAATTTCTCGTATAACCGGACAATTATCAAGCACTTTGTCGTATCATACACACGAAGTTCAAATGTCAGTAGGTACTTCAGCAGGAAATCAAATAACTATACCCTCGACTATACCTATACTTACTCATCAACATGCAGACACCAGGCCAATACTATCCTCAGTACTTCAGCTTCGGAACAATTCACTGGATATTCATATTTTAACAGAGTTTCTAGTTGATGGGGCATCAGTCTGTAGAATTCAGGACTGCTTGAGAATTCCAACAAATGTGCACTCATGAACTTATACGCACACATTTTCAGATTTTTTAGTGAATAAGTCTCCGCTGAAAAGCCAGAAGGTATCTATACGGTATTAGTTTCACAAACATACCAAAAAACAAAATCTTTATAATTTATATCCATACCTCAACCCTCAAACTTATTATTCACTTCTAATGATCCTGTTCAAAGAAAATACTTCCTTTAGCTGACTCTAAGCATATTCAAAATAAGCAGTCTTTCTAAATTTTGGATTTGTACCTTTATGAGAATGTATCTAGGATTAGAGTAGGAAAACTCAAAGTCATCTCCACAATATTTAATGCTGTGGTTGGATTAATTGTAAATGGTGAAAATGGTGAGACATGTGTCGGACATATATATGTCCATCTTCAGTCTTAACAATCGGCGTAAATCTACAAGAAATTAAGTAAGGTATGGTAATAAACCTATAGGTTATGTTTAACTCACATGGTTAGAGATGAAAGTCAATACATTAAAGTAAAAATTTTGAAATTATATAATGAAATGGGATTCAAACCCATCTATACGAGAGCCCCATTAGGGGGGTTGGAAATTGAAAGCACTCTTCAGTTGGAAGGTTTGAAGAATCGAGTGATACAAAATGATGTCAATCGCCATTTTTGTACAGGTACGAGTATGAGTACCAACTGTGCAAAATAAATTCAAAACTGAAATAGGAGACAAGGCACAAAGAACCTGGATCAAAGAAGAAATCAAGTTTCTCTTCGCTAGACTGAACACGGTAAATTCAAAACTGAAATGGTTATTCTTAAAACTCTCCACTTTGTTACATCCTATCGAATTCCATATTTTAGATTCCGATTTGAGATATTATGTACAGGACAAGGGCCAAGTCAAGTATGACAAACTCTCTAATAAACTTTTCATGTTACAAACTTCCCCCTCACATGCTCACCATAGTACTTCACAATCTAATTTCTCCGATTTTAAATTTCACGCTAGAGTCCTTAATCTTACCAATGTTAATTTTGATGAAATAGAACTTAAATTACTTAATTTTGGTTTGAAATATAATGTTGATAAGTCAAGAAATAAATTTGAATATCAGTTATTAGCTGTTGAATGTGAAAAAGTGATAGAACAAAATAGTTTTCATAACAAGAATATCCTTAGAAGTCAACTTGCAATTTCCCTCAACAATAATTTTAGTTTCAAACCTAACTTAACCCATAAACATGAAAAATCAGATAGACTCATTCTCAAAAACATTAAAGATAAAATCAAATCCAATAATTTAATCATTACTAAAGCAGATAAAGGCAACTGTCTGGTTATTTTGAACCAAGATGAATATATTCAGAAAGTTTTGAATTTCTTAAACAATGACAATTTCTCCAAGATTAATTCTAACCCAACCTCAAAATATACTTCCAAAGTCAAAAATATTTTAAACATTACTTCAGATACATTAAACCATTATAATACTAATAGATGGAAACTTTTGCCTATGAATCCTTCTACCCCAAGACTTTATGGTTTGCCAAAAATACATAAAGCTACTATCCCTATTAGACCAGTAGTTTCGTATTCTAATTCTCCAACCTCTAAATTATCCTCCTGGCTCAATGTTACCATCAGATCCATTACAAATTTCCAAAATCCACTTTCTATCAAGAACTCTAAAGATTTAACTGACAAAATTTCCAATATATCAGTCCCGAAAAACTCACTCTTAGTTTCCTTTGATGTAGTCAACCTTTTCCCTAGTGTAGATCCAGAAGATTGTCTGAGAATCCTCCGTAATTTACTTTTTGAATCTGATATTCCTTTTAACGATTGCTTAAACATCATTTCACTCACCGACACAGTTCTTAAACAAAATTTCTTTCAATTCAATAATCAATTTTTTAAACAAAACAGTGGCTTAGCTATGGGATCTAACCTATCACCTTTATTAGCAGAAATTTTCCTATATGATTTAGAAAAGAAACTTCAAGATTTCCCACTTTTTGACAAAATCATATTTTACTACAGATACGCAGATGACACTATCATTTTATTTTCTGGTACCCATAACGAACTCAATGAATTACTAGTCTTCTTAAACTCTCTTCACCCTGCAATCACATTCACCATGGAAATAGAAAAAGATAATTGTATCCCTTACCTTGACTTGCTCATTACAAGAACTACAGATAATAAATTAGAGTTTTCAATCTACCGTAAACCTACACATACAGATACTATTATACCTTTTTGTTCGTTCCATCCTGATTCCCAGAAACATGCATCTTTCAATTCTCTCTTTTCACGTCTTTTTGCTATACCTATGTCCCAAGATAACTTTGATAAGGAACTGAATACAATAATTACAATAATGACTTTCCACAACACATAGTTAACAAAATGTATCATCGTCATGTCTCTAAGAATATCAATCATAATTTGCTACCTCCTCCCAACCACATTCGCTATTCCTCCATTCCATATTTAGGTGAAGTTTCCAATGATTTAAAAAACATTTTTCATAGATTTGATCCTGATATCAGAATCTCATTTTATACGAATAATACATTAGCTTTAAATCTCATTAATTCAAAAGATAAAGTCCCCCTGATGGAAAAGTCAGGAGTATATAAACTCAATTGCTCCAACTGTAAAGGTACTTATATCGGTCAAACGGGCAGAAAAATTTCACAAAGGGTACATGAGCACACATCCATAATTTCAAAATTCCCTAGTAACCGTGACCATGAAGACTATGTCTCAAAAAGTTCTTTCGCCAACCACATAATTAACAACCAACACAATTTTGATATCAAGAATAATCTAGAAATCTTACATATTTGTAATAAAAGTAATAAACTTAACATTTTAGAAATTTTTGAAATTAATAAATCCCAAATAGATCCAAACTCTATCTCGTTAAACGAACAAACTCATTTTGACTCCCATCATTTTTCAATTCCTTAAAATTCCTTTTGTAATTATAACTTTATTATGAACCTTGCCTCCTCAACATTATAGCTCAAATAACAATGTTTCACACAGTCGTTCATTACACCCATATACTATTTTCTGTTACAGCCAAAGATAATAATATTACAGTTTAAAAATTTTTCACAGTCTCCTTGTTTAACTTCATAACCAATTATATAGATGGCAGCTGACAACTTTATACAGTTTTCTTGTTAATCCTTGTACCGTACAGAATAATCTCGAAAGAGGGCCTTGTCTCCTATTTCAGTTTTGAATTTATTTTGCACAGTTGCTACTCATACTCGTACCTGTACAAAAATGGCGATTGACATCACTTTGTATCACTCGATTCTTCAAACCTTCCAACTGAAGAGTGCTTTCAATTTCCAACCCCCCTAATGGGGCTCTCGTATAGATGGGTTTGAAACCCATTTCATTATATAATTTCAAAATTTTAACTTTAATGTATTGACTTTCATCTCTAACCATGTGAGTTAATCATAACCTACGGGTTTATTACCATACCTTACTTAATTTCTTGTAGATTTACGCCGATTGTTAAGACTGAAGATGGACATATATATGTCCGAAACATGTCTCACCATTTACAATTAATCCAACCACAGCATTAAATATTGTGGAGATGACTTTGAGTTTTCCTACTCTAATCTACTAACTCCACTTCGAGAATGGACTACTTCCTTCAATTTATCTAGGAACCAAAATGATAGATTTCGTTTCGTGAATTTTACTCTGAGAGCCAAAATAATGGCAAATCTCGGGTCTGATCTGTAAATCTTGAGTTAGTAAATGTGAGGATTGATACAAAGTAGAATAAATACACTTTCACCTCTGATTTTTGGTATATGCTAGGATTCAGCAAAATTATCAATTAGGATCAGTAGAAGTTGCCATTATAAATGAGTAAGGATATCATAATTTGTTATAGTCAATAATGGTTTTACTGGTTGAGTACGGATTATTGCGAGCTTTCACAGTTTTTTTGTCATAATGTCGCATTTTTGGAGTAAGCTCAGTCGCCAACTTACCCTCAACCATAATATCCTTTACTAATACATTCACTAACTGTTAAGAGTCGTCAATCTTGAAATTGACATGTAATTCTTGAGATTTGTAGATGAGTGAGGTAAATCCCAAGATTTACCAATGATATCATATACAAACATTGAGGAAAAATGTGAAATTGAAAAACCGTCAAACCTCAAGGATCATTTTGGGAAAATTCAAGTACTTATAACACATTTTCGAATGCAACTCCCAATTCATTATAGTATAAAGGAGATAAGAGGGCACAATTATAGAGAACTAGACAGCAGATCTAATGGTATGGACGAAATAAATATGCGAGGTTAAATAAGCAATGAACTGAAATTCTTAAAAAAAATCTAAGAACTCTTTTGCAATAATGTTCACTTCTTCTGTTCATTATTTCTATTATTGAATCTCAATGTTTCCAAATTTATTATTTATAGTCCTCCATTAGGCGATGTCGATTGATTCACGAAAACGACCTATAAATGAATGAAAAAGACAATTGGAAATATTTTATAACAATCTCTGCATCATGAATTTTGAGAGATAATATATCGGATAAAAACTACACATGAGCTATTTCGTGTTGTCTAATGCTTCATAAAATGTCATCAACTAGATTTATTTCTCAGAATGGTATGGAATGGAATGGAATGGAAACAAAGTCAGTTATTAATTTAGATATCCACAAAAATAATTCCTCAATCAAAAATTCGATTATTGTAGATGCTTTTCACATATTCATGAACATTTGGATGCTGAATATGGTTCACTTTTGAGGTACAGTTATGGTACGTTTTGGCGTCCTTATACATTTACCTATCGTGGCGATATCAACACAATTCTCTATGTCGACTTGGGTTTGCAAATAGCTAGAACACGTTTGAACCATAGGTATTATCTGGACATAGGATGCTGCTTCTAATATATCTTGTATATTGTGTGTGTTCAGAGATAGATGAGTGGTGTATGCATAATCCAAGACTTGCTGGAAGCCTGAAATTTTCGGAAGGTCAATTGATTTTTATTGCAGTACAGATAGTAAAGGGTGTTCGAACAAATATGTGTAATAATATTTTTTTTGGTGATATATGCCGATCGAGTTGTTTATCTCGGCAGGATTTCCATTTCTAGAATGGACCATTGATATACAATCAAAGGGTGCACCTCAGTTAACATACTAAAATTTTATATAATATATTAATATATAATACTATTTTGTAGTCATGTGAATATGTTAATCGAGGAGATTTTTTTTCATCTATCTAGAAGATATAGACGATTATTCCAATAAATTTGTAGTGAGGGCAAGCCAATGTTATGCTCCAAGATGTCACTTTATTTAAAATTCAATTTTTTTATACCCAAAAGACGAATTCTTTAAAAACAGTGACACCTCGTTTTTCGAAATCTTGGAGTAAGAAAAATATACATGAATAAATATCAATTTCTACTTGCTTAAGACGTTTCGGGAACGAAAGTGTCAATTATTGGCATAACAGAGACAAAATATTAGAGAAAGAAGATCGTTGCCCAATCGTCTGGAGCTAAGTACAATTATCGCCCCTAAATTTGATACTTATTTGGAATGTATTCATCTGAACAGCTGGTAACTCATGTAATTTTATTAATAACATCTGAAAATTCATAACATGTGGATGAGGATTTAGATGACAATGATTAGGAAAAATATGCTTACTTGTGAGTACTTTCCACCCAAGAGGGGGAAGTAAGTTAAAAATACTGTTTTTGTTTTATTTCTTGAAATCTTCATAAATATACTAGAATAGAAAAATAGTGATATTTATAATGATAACAACTCAACAAACAACAAATATTGGACGGTACGACCACGAAAGAGAATAGATATAATGTCAAAAGATCAAGTTTTTTGACGTCGAGCAATGTTCAATCTAGAATTATCCAAGAACGATGAAAGTTTCATTACTGCCTCGAAATATAGTTGAACTAAGGCCTCACACGCATTACGATTCATCGTTCAGTCCAGTGATAATGAGAAATTATATCGTCATGAATTTTGAAAAGCTCTTGCACATTCAACTGGAGTGCTATCAATTGATGAATATGGCAAAATAATCTGTGGAAACAAGTACATGTTTCAACACGTGAAGAATATTCGGACATGACGTGGAAGGAACCTAATTCTCAAATTCTTAAATCAATGTTAAAATAGCAAAACAAGATACTATAATTTTTTCTCTACACAAGGTTTTGAAGGTGACAGCTATTTAACAGTATGTATAACTCACAGAAACGAACAATATTAGAAACATTTCAATATTTAAAACATTCTAAAAAATATGGTTACACTCCTCGCCATGAAGGCTGTGTCTGAAGCTCAGTATTTCGATCAAGTAACTTTCAGTCAGACAGTTTTTGTTTACAGTGGTAGCGATTTATTTTTTAGATATTTCTCTTCCTGCGACTTCTCAAACAAATGAAACACATTGATGAAAATATATATAAAATAAAATATATAAAGTATATTCAGAGTCCAGCATCAACCAATAATACCAGACTTCATGAATCATATGAATTATAGTCACAAGGATCATATACCTCTTTCATCAATGGATATTGATTAATAGAGATGAATGTACATAACTGACTCTAGACTTCTCAAACAGAATAAAATTATGAAGAAAGTAATAAGTGAATATAGAATTGAGTAGTTACCTCGAGCAGTTAAACTATTCAAATGTATTACATCCTGTTTAGCTTCTCGCATGTTATCAGTGAACATGGCCCTGAAGTAGTCACTACATGCTGCTAATACTACTTTATGTGCTCTAAAATATGTTGATTCTGAAATAGAAAATACATATTTATATTACCACAATAAAGTCAATAGTACAATTCAAACAGTATATAAATGATGGACACTAGTTTGAATCACAATAAAGAATATTCACTGTCGAATGTTTTTCGACACACAATTTCGAGAGTGAAATAGCAAATTATGTTTTCCACCTACCAACGACTAGAGTGATATCAAACAGTTCACTACTTCTTCGAAGCGAATTCAAGCCTTTTAGAAGTATATTCAGATGAATGCTGTGCTCATAATAAACGGTATGGATGGACTTTTCATAGAGGTATTTCACATTCGTTAAATATGGATTCGTCATCTTTCTGGGGTCATAAGGCAATTATTCCGTATTCAATTTGATATCTGAAAAAAAAATATATATACATATACATGGGGTGGTGGATATATATATATATATATATATATAGGGTGTCCTTAAAAGGTCGTGCGTCGTATAAATCTTTGTATACGTGAAAATGGTGAACATTTTGAACAATTTTTATGAAATATCTGTTAATCGTTTTATTATTAATTATGCTCTAAATCACTAAAATTAAAATTTTGTCGAAACCATGATATATATATATATATATATATATATATATATATATATATATATATATATATATATATATATATATATATATATATATATATATAGGGTGTCCTTAAAAGGTCGTGCGTCGTATAAATCTTTGTATACGTGAAAATGGTGAACATTTTGAACAATTTTTATGAAATATCTGTTAATCGTTTTATTATTAATTATGCTCTAAATCACTAAAATTAAAATTTTGTCGAAACCATGAGAGGAATCGACTTTTGTCAAGAGTACCTTTTTTGTAGTGAATGAGTTGAATAATTTAGATTTCATATTGAAACTAATTTTTTTCCATTGGCGTAGGAGTTTTAGATGTTTATTTACTGAAAAAATCAAGTTCTACGCCCATGGAATGATATTCATTATGATTATGATATGAGTTTCATTGCCCGATGAGTCTATGCCAACGTACCAAATTTGAAAAAAATCTCATGAGCCGTTCAAAAGTTATGAAGCAAAATCGATTTGAAAATTTCAACTTCAGAGCCGTCTAGCGCCCAAACTAAGCAACTTTTTACTGAGGTAAGTTTGCTTGTATCGAATTGTTTTGGTCTGAAGAATATGTGGTAGCTTTTTGTAAAGACCTTTTAAGGACACCCTGTAAATATATATATATATATATATATATATATATCATTATTAGTATCATTATTAGTATTTGTATAGCATACAGGGTCTCACGGTAACCGTTCGTTAAAAGTTATGGTTAGGAATAACTTCTCAAGTTTGGACATGATGTTTATTCAACGTTCTCTTTAATTTTAAAATTTTGTCAAGTTCATACCACTTCCGGTTAAACCTTATGTCACAATCTACTTTCTTATCTCAAATGGAACACACCTATTTGCAACACTGCTATTTTTATCCATTTTCGACTGGCAGTGGGTTCTGGGGTAGACCGAAGCACAAGAATGATGCTTTCGAAATCCACATTACCAATTGATTTATAGCATATAGGGTATCCAAAATTCGAAGATCAATTACATCATTTTCATGGTTGAAAAAGTTCGTTTTTTCAAATGTGTCACCCTCTATTTATTGGATGATCGGATGCGAAATTCAAATCTGCATCGATCCCTTATAATTTCTCCAATATCTATTTCCAACGGTTTTCTGTTAATCAATATTTTCGTTTTTGATGTGAGTTTTGGCAGAAAGTAAAACATTCTGTATTTCTTGGATGATTGGATGCAGAATTTGATTCTGCATCGATTCGCTATAACTTTCGTTATTTTATTTTTGTTTTATTTTATTCATACACCATTCAACCGCCGAAGCCAATAACAGGATGGAAAAATAAACATCTAATTTCGAGTTACAGTTTAGATACAAACTAGACTAAGACAAACTAGATAATTGATCATACTAGTGAATGGAGATGGGAATATCTGCATATGAAAAGAGGAAAAAAAAATCTTATATGCAGATATGCACACTACCAAACAATACTACAACAATGCTTTCTTCATACAAGCAATATTAGAATAGAGGATATGAATCTTGAGAATCTTATACCTATTTCCAAGGCTTGGCTTCTGAAATATTCATATTTCAAGGCCTATTTTTTGCTGAAGGGGTATTAGACAAATTTTCCTTCGTAGTGATAGATAGCCTATTCGATTCAGGCACATCTCAAATACCATCATAGATTTTTTCAAAGCTATATCTCATATAGTTTCGTAGTTATTTGATCACCAATTTTAGAATTTTTGCTCTTTTGATTTACCCGCTATTGATATCTAAAGAGTTGAACATATAACCAATGGAGTGGTTATTCAATGGAGGAATACATCAGATACTCAGATCCAGAGTTTCCTCTTGATAATCTTTACAGATCAGTCGAAAATCAGGAAAATCAAGGTTGAAGGAAGTATTACTATGGTTCACATTTTTTTTATATTATTTTCAAAAAGTCATCTCAAATTTTGGCGAGTTCATTCTATTTCGCCAAAATTACTATATGAACACTTCGAGCAGTCAGAAAATAGTCAGAGAGCAGTTAGAAAGTATTCATCTCTCATGGAATGATAAATAAAATGGAATAAATATTCACTTCATCAAATTACTTTTGTTAATATTTTTAGATATTCTTATAGTCATAATAATTTGTTTAACTTAGTTTCACCGGTTATCGGTTGACCTAGAGACTTCTTCCTGTAGGAACTATCAAGTTATCAAGTTATTTGATGTATAATTTAATAATAAATAACAATAAAAACCTTATTTGCTCAGTTTCTGGTAATAACTCACAAATGTAATATAGAAATATATACAGTATAATAATGGCATTTCCATAAAGATATTCGTTCATAAATATATATAGTTAAATTTATCTATCATGTATGTGCTATTTTATAGTTCAATCAGCAAATAAATAGAGAGCGAGGGTTATTTATTTATTTATTTATTTGAAAACAAAGCCCAACAGACAGAGTCCATTGATAGGGCCGCATTAAATTACACACATGATTAATAATTTCAAGTTAAATGATGAGAGTACAATGGATAGACTCAACTTGAAGAAATAGATTTTTGAATATAAATAATATACCTATATGTATACTTAACTAAAAAAGAAAGATAAGATACCTATATATCACAACTATATATGGCTTATTCTAGCCATTTAAGTAAATGTACAAATTTACATATTTGTGTGTCTTAACATTTTCATAGAAAGTGAGTGTAGCAAGGTTATCAATATCACTGAACACATAAATAAAAAGTTCATTCAAAATTTTGGCTTAAAATGGATGTGAATTCTGTCTGTAAGTTCTTCGAGGAGGTGGTACATTCATTTTTCAGCTTTTAATGGGATTTTCTCTCCTCGTTTCTAAAAAATAGAGCAGAAGTTATTGAAAATTATTGCAATATATTTGTAGTAAGGACAGATTTAAGATCTGCCCCAAAATGTCACTGCGCTTGAAATTGAACCTTTAGATACCTAAAAGAAGAATTCTCTATTGGTCAGTGACACCTTGTTCTTGAAAAAATTTGGAAATATAAATATATTTAATAAGAATAAAAACCTCTACTTATCTTGGTGGACGTTTCGGGAACGAATCTGCTCCCGTTCTCAACACAATTGAAATATTTTTCTCTTCGTACAATTTTTTCAATGTTTTCGATTTTGACACTGAAAAGTGACAATTTGGCAGACGGAGGAATTCTGGTTACAAGGTGTTTTCATTAATTGATATCGAATTTTCCATTTTCATATTCAAGTTTCAGAAGTGGATGCCAAGTTCTATCTATATCAACTGAACAAGAAGCAATATTTTGAATATTGATTTTTGAATATAAATAATATACCTATATGTATACTAAACTAAAAAATAAAGATAAGATACCTATTTATCACAACTATATATGGCTTAATTTAACCATTTAAGTAAATGTACAAATTTACATATTTGTGTGTCTTAACATTTTCATTTTCATTCATCCAGTATATTTTTTAGAAACGAGGAGAGAAAATCCCATTAAAAGCTGAAAAATGGATGTGAATTCCTTGAGAGATTGTGCAAAGTCCACACATCGACAGAAAGTATTGTAATAGGAACACATTTTATATATTGGACAATTGTACAATATGTTTGATTTTGCCTATGGTAAATAAAAAGTTGGATTGAACCTACTGGCTATTCTGGGAATTAAAAAATTCAGTTCTCCTAGAAGAAATCCAAATTTGATAGAGCCATTGACTAATTTAAACAGGAAAACACAAATATTCATTACCCTCCTCTGGCGTAAGTTTGTCATATTCAACCTAGATAGGAGTAACTGGTTGTCTATGCCTCTAGCAGGGTATGCTCCATCCATTTTGAATATGACACTTGGCAAAAACGCTCTGAACTTGCTCAATGGAATTTATATTTTTAAATAGTAAGGTGACCAAATCAGTGCTGCATATTCTAATTTACTTCTTACCAGTGAGTAATAAATGGTTTTGAAAGTCTCAGTGTTTTTAAATTGTTTACAGTTCCTTATTATAAATCCTAACATCCTCATAGCTGCTGAGGTCATTTTTTGAATATGATAATCAAAGGTGAGTTTTTGATCTACAAATATTCCTAGGTCTCAGACACATTCGGATCGGTTTAAGCTGGCATTGCCCAGCTCATAGTCAAAAAGTATTGGATCTTGTTTCCGAGTGATGGTCAATACTGAACATTTAGATATATTCAGAAGTAGAAGGTTCTCAGTGCACCAATCTTGTAGGATATTCAAATCATTCTGCAGTACCTGAGAATCTCTTGTAGAGTTTATGGTAAGGTAAAGCTTCATATCATCTGCAAATAGTTGGAATTCAACATTTAGTACGCTTGTTATGTCGTTAATAAATATTAAAAACAAAAAGTGGCCCCTTGAGACATAGTGATACATGAGATGTAGTGAGTTTATTTACTAATGTTCCTATAGAAAAAACTTTACAAATAGTGAAAAAGAAAATGGAAGATGATAAAAAAACTCATTGAAAGAACTAAGCTGAGTGTAGAAGGCATTTTAGAATTTTTGGAACTGTCTCAAAACAACTAACTTTCAATTAGATCATGATTTTTATCAACAAAATTTTGGTATGGCCATGGGTTCACCATTATCACCTATTCTAAGTAATATATTCATGGAAGATTTTGAAGAGAATATTGTGAAAAAAAAAAATCAGCAAACAACCAAAGACTTGGTGGAGATATGTGGATGATATTTTCATTATTTGGCCACATAATCGTATGGAACTAGATAATTTTCTAAATTATATAAACAATATCGAACCCACAATCAAATTCCCTTTAGAAATCGAATGTAATAATCAATTACCATTTTTAGATGTCCTCATTAAAAAATCAGATAACATTTTGATAACAAGTGTATATCGTAAAAACACACACTCAATTTCCAATCAAATCATCATACAAGTATAAAGAAAGGAATAATCAAATCACTTCATGATAGAGCCAAATCCATATCATCGAACCACCAAATTTTCAATGCCGAAATGAACCATATAAAAGATGTTCTACAACTCAACACTTATCCGAAACATTTCATTGATAAAACAATACACCAAATTGAGAACAGACAGAATATACAACAAACACAAAGACAACCAACACTGATAACAAATGTAATCCCATACATTCCCGGAATATCTGAAAAAATTAAACGTGTTGGTGACAAGTTTCGAGTGAAAACAGTGTTCAAGACAGAAAATACAATGAGATCGATTTTGACTCATACAAAACCGAAAAATGAAGAATAATCATCAAAAAATTGTATTTACAGTATACCATGTGTTTGTGGAAAATATTATACCGGTGAAACCAGCAGGCCTCTATCAGTAAGGATGAAAGAGCATAAGAACAATATAAAGAGAAGATATACTGACAAATCAAAATTAGCTGAGCATATCCTTACTGAAAATGGACAACATATGGCCGTTTGGGGTAATATTAAGATCCTAGGAAAAGAAGACAGCAACCAAAAACGGAAAATCAAAGAGTCTGCTTGCATTCTCTTGAACGGAGACAATAATATTGCTTCTTGTTCAGTTGATATAGATAGAACTTGGCATCCACTTCTGAATCTTGAATATGAAAATGGAAAATTCGATATCAATTAATGAAAACACCTTGTAACCAGAATTCCTCCGTCTGGCAAATTGTCACTTTTCAGTGTCAAAATCGAAAACATTGAGAAAATTTTACGAAGAGAAAAACATTTCAATTGTGTTGAGAACGGGAGCAGATTCGTTCCCGAAACGTCCACCAAGATAAGTAGAGGTTTTATTCTTATTAAATATATTTGTATTTCCAAATTTTTTCAAAAACAAGGTGTCACTGACCAATAGAGAATTTCTCTTTTAGGTATCTAAAGGTTTAATTTCAAGCGCAGTGACATTTTGGGACAGATCCTAAATCTGTCCTTACTACAAATATATTGCAATAATTTCTAATAACTTCTACTCTATTTTTTAGAAACGAGGAGAGAAAATCCCATTAAAAGCTGAAAAACGAAAATACCACCTCCTCGAAGAACTTACAGACAGTATTTATCAAGAAATATTCGGTAATATTTCATACAACAGGTACTATCGGTAATATCGGTAGTATCTCTCAGCAATATGGTAATATCGATAGTATCTCCCAGTAATATGATAATATCGGTAATATCTCCCAGTAATATAGTAATATTGGTAATATCTCCTAGTAATATGGTAATAATGGAATTATTCAGTAGAAATATTTGGTATTACACAGGTAATATATTGGTAGTATTTCAAGAATTGTAAGTTTCATGAGGTCAACAAACTGCTCTGCTCAAACGGATATTATGCTCTACAGGGTGTTCCGTTGATCATGTTACAAACTTCTAGGGTAGATAAAACATACGAAAATAAGAAAAAAAGTTCATGTGAACATGGGTCCGGAAACGCTTCTTCAGGGAGCTAGGGCCCTTCGAAGATGACCTTCAAAAACTACTTTTCGTTTTATAGCTTCGGTACTACTGCAGCTATCGCAACCAATTTTGGGACATGGAATCTAGTTCGTTGGTTCATCAATTTGAGCCTTCCGGATTTTGTCACCTTTAACCAGGGGCGTGCAAACCAGGGGGGTATTTGGGTAAATTTGACCCTACTCCTCTTAGGCTTTGATTTCTTACCATTTTTATATCTGATTATGATTCTCCAATGCCTTTCACATAAAAAAGGTACTTTTGTAAAAATCGCTATCTGTCACCGTTTCCTCCGAAAATGGCTAAATCCAATCAATAATAAATTATTGGTCTTAAACCAATTATTACGTTGAAATATGAAAATGAGGTTCAGTACAGATAGTGAGCATTATTAGTTAGTCAAATCTTCTTCTTCAATGAAAATGAATTAGATTAGAGAAATTTATTGCCTTTTCGAAATTGGAGGTATAAAAAGTAAAAGGGAACGTATACAAAATATTTCATCTTCGAAGGGCCCTAGCTCCCTGAAGAAGCGTTTCCGGACCCATGTTCACATGAACTTTTTTTCTTATTTTCGTGTGTTTTATCTACCCTAGAAGTTTGTAACATGATCACCGGAACACCCTGTATATAAAAATACACAGATTATGAGTAGGTCTCTAAAATTTTGCGAGAGTATTAAAGCGGGAGAGTTTTTATCCAACAGCTGAATCTTAGTTGCAAAAAAGTACAATAAGTCACAATTTCAATTTAAGAAAATGTCTGTATTTCAAATCTCCATGGTAGATTACAACTGAGATTGCAGCAAAACAATAATCTGAATGAATGAAATCTTATGAACCATCAATCATCCTGCGTGAATTACCATGTATATTATTGTAATATAATAATATATTGTATATTCAACCGGCTGAAGCATCCCGGCCTTCGACGAATTCAACGGCTCGGAATCGGGCAAATTTGGCGCGTCCAGCGCCTTGCTGTCTTTAAAAATTATCTTCTGATTCTCTGTTTTGTATTCACCAACTGCGTTGGCAACTAGTGCACCATGAGGAGTATCATAATTGATACCGAACATAATTTAATTAAGTCATTTATTGACAGTCCTAGATATATAGTATGTGTTGCACAACGAGTCCGGAAGGGTAATTTTCATTCTAGATTATGAAATGTTTCGATCACGAGTTCAACAATATACTTTTTCTACGGCTATAATATTCAATAGTCAAATCATTGCACAACAGCAAACACTGGAATTTCAAATTAAATTGCAGATCTGTCACTGCTTATTGCTGTTGTCAGATCTCACTGAGTTTCATAACGACGCAGCTGTTTCTATGGCACCTATCCATAGACTTATTATCCTGATAATAAGTCTATGCACCTATCGCACTAACAATACGGCTTGGACATTAGTTACAGAATAGGCAACTGTCAACGGACCTCCACGGACGGACTGATCCACTTCGGATTGTTTTCTATTCTGTAACAATTACGCTTAGAGCTTATTCTTCAATGGTTTCCACGATAACTAGTGAGCAATTCATGTGAAACATGCTACATTTGCTATTCAGTATGGAGTTAGGAAGAGTCATATTTCATAACAGCCATAGAAAAAACTCAATTTTTTTATTTCGATAACTAGTTGAAATGCGAATATTTCGAAATCTATCATATGTATTTAGATATAGGGCATTTGAAACTCTACCTAATTTCTACCTGAAGTTATCAGAAAAAAAAACATATACAAAATGTTCCATTCAAAAAATATAAGTAATTTGCCATGCATTCATGCAACGCCCTTCGTATATATTTATAAATGATATATTATGTGAATACCTTTTATTATCCAGTACTCAGAACTTGAGTTTCGAAATTTTTGTCTTATTCGAAAAACAAAAGAGGTAATAAATATGGTAAGGTAAGATAAATATATGATCACAGTATACATAGAGTAATAGGTATTTTTTATTGCATACCAACAGACGAAAACAAACTTATTGAAAACTATCCTTGATATTTTTATTGGTACCATGAAGAATGGAGAATAAATTCAAAATGTGCCCTTCTATATATTAATTTGGCATCCTCAACACTGAAATTCCACCTTTTCAAATCTCTTGACAGATTTGAATATATTTCATTTCTCACCGAAAATATCTTGAAAACCGTTGAAGATAGGCATTGGAATATATCATTTGAAGGGTAATCAATCCTTCAATTCATGGATAGCAGAGACTACAGGGTGTTCTGTTTGTACCGAGGTTTGGCACATCCTATGTTTTAGGTCGCTGTAAAAATTACAGCTTGCTGACAGTATTGGCCAGAAAAAAATCGCAATTCATAATAACGCTGTTTTTGCTGTCTGAAATGAAAAAATGAATTTATGTCAACAACATTGAGGGATAGCTAGAGGATATGCCATGCAAATATGCTCAGAATCTACTGTAAAATTAGACGCAGAATCCGAAAATCTCATAAAACATGGGGTGATCTGAAATTTCAAAGTTGCTTTTAGTCACTGAATCTGTCAATAGTGCAGATGTGAAAATATTTTCCAACGCTAGATCCCAGCATCCCATACCATACCCAAAATATCAATGATATATATTACTCTCCGTTCTCTAGATATTTCTAATACGGGATTGAGTTAGGCGTACCTTGCGTAGACATTTTCAGCGATAATAGTGAATTTAATGATATCGAAGTTCTACAAGTATAGATTAGTAGTAAATGTGATTTTGAGCTAGTGAGCCACCCCTCGATAGAGAGCTTTCCCGCTGAAGATAGCTTGTCTGCGGGTTGTTTTCCTATCAATTTTACCAATACCATACAATACCTCAAATGGTTCTCACTAATTCATGTGTCTATAAATTCATGTATTTAATAGCGAATGCTCAAATTGATAATAATAACAATGATAAAAAAAGGACAAAAAATACATTGGAATCAATGAGTTTGTAACAAATAATAAGGGTTTTTGGTATCAATACAACAAAATAGATCTATCCTGGCTATACCAGAAATCTATTTCACTATTTTGGATTTGAAATTCGTTAAAAAACTTTGGTCCCAAGATTACGAAAGATCTTTGGCCAACAACTTCTTGGTACTTCTACATTGGCATTTTGTTTTTGTCTAGTATCATATTTGTGTTCAATTGGTTTCATGTACTGTTTGTTTCTGTATTGGTGTAATATTGGGATCTTACTGTAAAGCTGGTATGTATCAAATATTTTGGATTCTGTATATAAGTTTTCGATTGGATAAATTCTTGGCCGTTTGAATAATATTTTGATTATATATTTTTG
The DNA here is from genome assembly GCA_963576655.1 of Gastrophysa polygoni. Lineage (NCBI taxonomy): Eukaryota > Metazoa > Arthropoda > Insecta > Coleoptera > Chrysomelidae > Gastrophysa > Gastrophysa polygoni. Next base: position 16,319,757 of record OY755086.1, on the reverse strand, counting down.
TACAATTGATAGCTTATCTAAGTACTTATGAGCAGCACTTCCCCAAGCAATAATACCATATGTCAAATGTGATTCAAAGAGTGCATAGTACAGTGTTCTCCTTTATTAAAAGATCAATTCACTGGTTTTATGAACTCCTTAGATTCCAATACGGGGAGAATTGGTGAACACCCTATATGAGATTTTGTCTTAAAAATTTTTTCATGAGGGATTTTCCTTATATATATATATATATATATATCCTTGTATAAGGGATTTCCCTTATATCGAATAGACTATCCATTTTTTGAAAAAAAATTGCCTGGTAGCCGTTTTTGAAATTTCGACCTTTTTAATAAACAATAGTAGGCATTGAAAATATGAATATTTCAGAACTGTAAACAGATTTTCGAAGAGCACTGTATTACGGGTTTTAAATTGAGAAGTTTTTATGGTTTGAAATCGCACACATTTTATGTTCAGTGTGGAAGCACCTCCCGTATCTATCGTAATTATTGAGGTAGATTTCAATAATTCGCAAAAGAGAGAGAGAAACCGAAGATACATTGTATTGGTATTCACAAGTCTTACTTCATATGGAACAATGGAAGAACATCTAGAAGATAATCATTAATGAGTTCAAAATCCATAAAAAGGTTAGGACTGGTTGCCTAGTAACACTACATAGAGCTCCATGCATTGTACGGTGCACGATGACATGTCTCTTTTGCATGACAGACATGTTGATGTTGAATAATAGATCATTAATTTAAAAGTACCATGGAACAAGGTACTAGTAAAGATAAAGTGGTAGAATATAGCACCTTTTCGATAAATTTCGATAAACTACACACAGAGAACAAGTACATCACCGTCAAATTCTTGACTGGAGACGCGAAAGTGTTCACTCAAGCATACCCTTCCGATGAAACCATTTCAACAATCAAGAAAAAATTCGCCGACACCTTCGCAATACCAGCAGAACACCTGTCGTTCCTTCACAAGAACCAATCGCTAGACGACAAGGATCAGTTGGGTTATTTGGAGAGCGGCAAATACGGCATAATAGAACTGACCATTTTGAGCGATACTTCCAAATACAACATCGATATTGAGAAGGCCTATAGAGATCTTTGCGTTCCTGACATCATAACTGTAAAAGTCGCATTGGAAAATGAAATCAAAGATGTTGTGGTCGAGATAGAGAACAGAACCATACAAAAACCAAATTTAGGAGGATACAAAAATATTAAAACAGGTATTTTTTTTCCATAAATCAGAACACCTTATTGGGTTGATGGTCCTCAGAGTTACTGTGGTGCTTGAATTGCTGAAATCATTACTTTCCCATCTAGCTGAAGGGTTTTATTTGAGGCAGATCAAAAACTGAAATGCATTCTGAGTGTCTTTGATTAAGTGTTAAAAACTGACCTCTGAAGGGACTTCAATTTCTAAACAAGGTGAAATAAATTACTATCCTGTTTTAATCGCATCATGATACTTCTAGCAATAAATTATATTTTATATATATAATAGGAATTTCTCAACTCAATAGGTGTACACTATCACCATGGTTTCACCCAAACGGGACCTCCTCCTCCCAAAGTACCCCCCGACTGCAAAAATCACAGGGACACACAGACTTATTTCATGAGGAACAGAAAAACTGACGTTGTTTATGCCAGAGCCACTCAAATGTCTGGAAATGACTTGTATATTCCAAACATATCCGATAAAATTATGACTGCTGGACCATACGAGACCGCAGATGATAGGGAAAGAAGAATGGATGTTGAAGGGAAAGTTCGAACAATCCAAAGGTAAATCCTACATGGATGCTTACCACTCATATTTTATATTCATGGGCGTTATTTAGATTACGTCAGGTAGGGGTGACCAGCCTGAGCTCGTTTAGTTTGTCTACTGGAATTCGCTCGTGGTGGCATGATAGGCAAGGTTTCCGTTGAGCATCGACTGTGGAAATATCTATTAAGAGGCAGAGTAGAAAGGAGAGGCCTAAAAGACCTCAAGCACTGTGTTTTAGATACCTCTGTATTTTTGCTGCTCATTTTCTCAAGTAAAAACAAGTATCCATGATTTTTTATCTCGTGTGTTCAATCTCAATAGCAAGCTGCAATCTATATCGGCACATGTAGATGTAGATGGGATAAGCAGAGTTGATTGTACAGGGTGGCGCAATGGGTATTGATGATTTTGAAAATGTTATTGTCTGGGTTATTGTGTTTATACTAATGAAACAATCAAGGTCAAAATCATTTATTCTTATTACACATATAATGCAGTTTTACAGCAGAAATTATTTTTTGAAAATAACATCTTGAAGCATTTTCTGGTTCATCGCTCTGATTTCTTCAGTAATGTTGTCTTTTGAAGGTCGTAACGTTTGAGGCCTATTGTTGAAAAAAAAAACAGGTCTGGTCAAATCTGGTGACCTTGACGGAAAATGAAAAACACCATGTCGTGATACAAGTCGACCAGAAAACATGTTTGTTATATGAGCCATGCAAATTCGCTCAGTATGGATTGTTGCTCCATCTTGCTGAAACCATAAATCGATACCCCCAGGCGTTGCAATTCAACAGGCTTGTTGCGCCATCTTGCTGGAACCATAAGTCGATATTTTCTAACCCCAGGCGTTGCAATTCAGCTGGTAAAAAATTGTATGCATCTCCAAATACCGTTGAGAAGTTACGGACACTGTTGGGCCATTTTATTCGAAAAAGTTTGGGCCTAGCATTCCGAAAAAGTTACCGTATGGTGCGGTGTCGCTGCATTAGGAATACTAGGCCCATATTTTTTTGGAGAAAATGGCTGTACAGTAGTGTACAGTGACTTCTCAACGGTATTTGGAGATGCATACAATTTTTTACCAGCTGAATTGCAACGCCTGGGGTTAGAAAATATCGACTTATGGTTCCAGCAAGATGGCGCAACAAGCCGTACTGAGCGAATTTGCATGGCTCATCTAACAAACATGTTTCCTGGACGACTTGTATCTCGACATGGTGATTTTATTTGTCCCGCAAGGTCACCAGATTTGACCAGCCCTGATTGCTTTTTTCAACAATAGGACTCGAACGTTACGAGCTTCTGAAGAAATCAGAGCAATAAACCAGGAAATGCTGCTACGAGTTACAGATAATTTTCAATCACGACTTCAAATGTTTAGAAAAACGTGGTGGTCATATAAAAGATGTTATTTTCGAAGAATAATTTCTGTTGTAAGACTGCATTATATGTGTAATAAAAATATATGATTTTGACCTTGATTGCTTCATTAGTATAACCACAATAACACTCTCAAAATCGTCAATACCCATAATGTCAGCATCCGTCATGTTTTCATTTTCCGAACTGGTCCCGTGCCCGTAAATACCTTCTGAAAGTAGGCTGGAAAACCTGATTTTATAAGAAAGGTCCGTAAGAAATGATTTAATTTCAATATTTATGTTTCTGCTTCGGCCATGATTCTCTATATTTGCAAAAAACCATGTTTAGGCCATTGCTCTTACCTATTTCCCCTTTCCAAATGACGCCCAATCAATAGTAGCACGCACTCAAATCACTCAATCAATACAGCAGTAGAAAATAACCATTTATGGATATAGTTGACGGAGATTCGTAAATATGGTTATATATTTCGAATTAACTATTCAACTATTGCAGATATACAATATTCAAGTAGCTAAGGTAGGCTAGTTCAGATGAAGTCAACTCATGATTTGTATGTGAATCAACTGAAAGGAAGCAAAAATCATTTTGGAATTACTGCTGTGGTGACATTTAAAATATTTCCTACATTAAATTATGAGATGAATATAAATTATTTAGGGTGAATTCATGTAACTTTAACTGACCTAAAATTGATTAAGATGATAAATCACTAGAGATATAAATTTGTCAAGGCTTGAGTTCAATAAGAGTATTTGAATAAATGCTCAACTAAATTAAAATATCTATAACTAATTTCTTAGTTGAACGTTGGCCAACTTTCTTGATTTTTAAATCAACCTAATTTCCTCAGTTTCTTGGACAAACTAATTTCTTAGTTGAATGTTGGCCAACTTTCTTGATTTTTAAATCAATCTAATTTCTTCAGTTTCTTGGACAAATACTTCTACTGCATCACACGGTTTTATCTCATTAGTTTTGGTGTTAAATCCATCTTGGTTTAAATATATGTTTCCATGAATCTACCTTTTATGGTTTCAAATAGTTGTTTCATGATATGGTCATGTTTCCAGATATTACCGAGCATGGAAAATCAATAAATGTCTCAAAGAACTGAGCGACGAGTACAGAAAAAGAATTCGACTAGAGGAAGAACGGGAAGCCCGAGAAAGAGAAGAAGATGAAGCGAGGAAACGTCAAAACCTCATCAGCAAAGTATTCCCAATGTCTTCAGCAGACTTTGCCATGTTGTATAACATGGTGGAACGTTGGAAGAATTCAGAGTTCGAAAGGATCACCTCTATGCATTGTGGAGCTTCTAAAATAGCTGAATTCTATCTGCTCCTAGAGAAAGAAATTGATATACTGAGGTCCATAGAGAGCTTGAGACACAAGGTAACCAAGGACTTGGAAGTAAAAAAAGTCTTAGACTTCTTCAGAACTATAGGAAATCCTATAGAGTGGTACAGCGAGTACAAAGGCTTGCACATCTCTATGGATACTCTAGAAAACCAAAAAGGCAGGGAATACTTTGCTCTGTACAAAACTCTTAGTGATAAAAAGCTAGATTGTAATGAGAAGTTGAAAGTCTATGCAGAAATCAAAGATTACCTAAGAAACCATGACTGTAATGAGAGTGCAGAAATTTCTAAGTTGATAGACAGAATTTGTGAACTTTTAGCTAGAGGCATGGAAACGAAATACTTTGAAGGATTGGAAAAACGCATAGAAGCCATGGTGTTGCATCACTTCAAGTTGGTAGAGTGTAATGAAAATGTCACTAAATACATGAGAAAACTCAGAGAGAAAAAGATGGAAAAGAACCTTGTGTTTTGTCCGAGATGTCAACAGCTGAAGACCATAGATGCTTTCACCTTGACGGCCAGAATGAATAAAGTGAAGATTTGTTCCAGCTGCAAATGGTTGGACAAAGCGGAAGAACCTTGGGTAGATCTGCTACCGTACCGTTTCATATTGAAGCAAATCAGGAACTACGAGAGGATACACCATGCTGCTTCTTCTGTGGCATTCATCTTGCAAGATAAAGACATACATCATATTATAAATTCCATTTGGCATGGTCATTCTGGTCTCTCGGAGTGTACTGATGTCTACCAACTGAGGCTTCCTAGGTGGAACCTAGAGGAGGAATGGTCACCTTGGAACTGCATACTGCTGACGGCTGAAGAAGCCAAAGCTCATTTGAAGGTACACGATTTGGACGAGGTTTATGAAAAAGAGTTTGTTAGTCACATTTTCAACAAGCATGCCCTAGCCAGGAAACAATTTACTCAACTTACAATGTATGATAGACATTTCACTGAAATGGCTGAGAATGATATACGGCTACATGAAGATTCGGAATATTATAATAAGCCTGTAGAAGATTGTCTGTTTGATTTGTGAAATAAATTGAGTGTCACAACAAAACATCATCCTTCATAGTATATTGTTGCTGCAGAACAATAGTATAGTATTCGAGACATTATAACAGAAGCTTTGTGAGGAATTCTTTGATGAGTTTCTATGAGTGCTACAAGAGGCTGAGTGCAACAGATGAGTGTGATATATTAGTATTTATTTTGCATTAATTTTGACGAAAATTGGCGAATTAGTGTTGAATATAATCACAGTATATATATGAGACAAAATGATTTTAAAGGGACAGTGATTTTGACAGTGACAATGATGCCTTTCACATAATGATTGAGTAATATCAATATTACTTGATCATTTTCTCATTATTTCATCATTACTCAACTCATAAGTTATGAATGTCATAACTGTTACAAATAATATAAGTTATGGTTGTACTTAATACTTGTATTTTGGGATCAAGTTCAAGATATTGGAAATAGTTGTACTGATTTTGAGCTGATACAAAACCCTTTCCAAGCATAACAAAATTCATTCAGTCAGAAAATCATATTTTTTCCTATAAATGATTTATATTTTGGTTGAGTCACCTCACTACCCAAAAACAACAATATGAGATTGGCATTCAAAAAGACTTATTTTATTACAGAATAACAACTGCATTGTGACATCAGGTAGGTACATATTTTGTTGTCTCAAGATATTTACAAATATTTTATTGTTCATGGTGGATGGGACTTATCATAGAAAGGCTTTTTCCTGTATATCTAACTAGAAGAAGAAAGTTTCAAAGAAAGCTATTTGTCAGATAATACAAACAGTTTTATTATATACCTACCTACCTGACATAATTCTAGGAAATCAATTGTAGAAATATCTTCTGCATCCATATTTGTATACCCCAATATAAGACCTATACTGACATTTTTGAGATTTCTAAGAAAACAGTTCAATTCAGTCTCTTCAAGGTTGAAACCAAACAAGTCGTAAATTTCAAAGGAGTGGTTTTTAATTTCTGGATTCTAATTCTTACAAATTCAAGAAATAATAAAACCCACAATATCACCCACAATTTTAAGTTCCATCATTTATGCTGTGCTCCAGTTCATACAATTATTTTCCTGTGATCATACAATTATTTTACGAGTGAGTCAAGTTAACACTTACCAAGTTCTCACCATCTTGTCAATATTTGTGAAATGTTACTGCCATACCAAAGAGGACAGTGTGGCCATACAAGAATCAAAGTAGCATGTCCTCAGACATGATTGGATTTAAATAGTAAAAATGTACACCGTCTTTCTGATTTGTACTTCACACAACTTTATTATAACTTTTCGACTCCAGAACTTTGAATTATTGTGATTTTCAACACTTTCTACAATAATAAAATTCTGATAGTACAGACAATCACAGAACTTTTTGGTAACACCAAAGACCTCTTCTGTGGTAACACACTGACTGTGACTGACAGATGACGGCTGGCTAAACCACGCTAAACATAAAAACACCTCACAGAGAAAAGTTGTGTTTGTTGAGTCCGTGTCTTACGGTCAGATTATTCGATCAAACTGATGTCATCAATGACGTCACGTCAAACAGCAGCAAAAATTGAACGATATATATATATATAGTTTGCGCTCTTGTAGTGCAAAGGCCACTGATTTTAAAGGAAAAAATAAAAATAAGAAGAACATGCTTTACCTTTTTTGCCCTATTTTTTGGGCGGGACATTCGGTTTTTGGTTGTGGGATGATCTTCGGACACGGCGATGTCGTATAATAACGATCGAACTTCACAGGTAAGTTCGTTTGATCGTTTAATTAATTCAGAACATTGTTATTCACTATGCAGATTTTTTAAGTAATGAAAATATTGCAATTAGTATTTTGCGTTCAGCTTGGTTTGGATGTTTTTATTTCGAGAAATGAACGAAAGAAATATTCACTTTCATTAAAATTTTTATTGTTCAACAGTTCTGCGATATCTATTTTCTAAAGATTGTTCCAGAAAATTTTGATTCATTGCTCAAGTGTCTGTTATATAGGATTTTGGAAAGGATGTTGATCCTTTCCAACCCGCACTTTTCCTAATTACACCCCATGACACACCTATACGGTAAGCCATTGATGTAACGGCATGTCTTGTAGAGTCGGCAGAAAATACGTTAGTGTCCACACCTGACAAGGCGAGTGTTTTCTTAACCCATCGACTCAAGGTTTCTTTAGTTGCGAAGGCATGGGGTTTTCTTGTTGACAAAAAAAGGTATGATTGTCATTCTCTAAAAGATCTTGGGTTCTACTGATATAATCATGTAGGCAATGTACCAAGCACAATATTGGATTCTCAAATCGTTCGAATTCCCAAAAGGGTTGGTAAGGATTTTTCCCACTTGATTTAATTGGATCTGGGATATGTATAAGCACTCCTGAAATATTGAATATAATATTTTCTACCCTGATTACATGGAAAGTCTGGATTATATGTCCTGTAGCTAAGGCTAACAAGGTTATAAATTTCCTGGAAAGTTCTTAGAGGCTTAATTTCTCATCGGGCTCTAGTGAAGCGAGATATCCTCCTCTTTGGTATTACTATCTCTGGATCCCATGTAACCTCATAACGTGTAGCTCTGGGGGTCTCATTCTTCTGATGCCTTTCAGGAACCTTCTAACAAGAATGTTGTAACCTATATTACCTCACAAAATGAGGCTTAGTGCTGAACTGTGCTGAACTGCCTTATTTAACCGCTGGGCATGCAGCCACAAATGTTCCTACAATTTTTGCAAATTCTCTAATTTGTATCTGTTTTTTATGTGACAATTTCTTCACCAACTTGAAGGTGTTTAATTTTTTCTCAAGTGGCAGCTCAATTGTCATCTTTCGAGAATTGAATAAGAAACCCGAAAATCGTACAGATCTGGGTAGGTTTCAAGTTACTTTTCTCGTAATTGATGATAAAACCAAGACTTTCTAACAACTTTATAAGCACATTAGAAACATGACAATAACATCCCTGTTCAGTACTATAGCAGTAATCCAGAGATCGTCCAAATAAGACACACAAGTAACATCTGACTGTTTTTGGGTTTATGGGTCTAATTATTTTACTGAAAACCTATGGTCCAGTCGAGATGCCAAAGGGTAAACAAGTGAACTGGTAATAACGTTCACCAACTTTAAATCTGAGATATTTTCTGAATTTTGTATGAATCGGCACTAAAAAATAGGCTTCTTTTAAATCAATGGTTGCCATAAATGCATTATTTTCAATCAACTTAAAACTGTTCTTATATCTTCCATCTTGAAGTGTTTAGTATTGATAAACATATTCAATTTTTTGGGATTCAGTATGAATCGCTTTGTACTGTAACCGTGGACTCTTTCAGTTTCGAAGGATGCTCATGGGCCTTCATAATGCTCCTGCCACTTTTCAACGTTTTGTCGATCGTGTCATTGGTGCAGATCTCGAACAATACGTGTTCCTTTATCTAGACGATATAATCACCTGCACCTCGCCTTTCCAGAAACACTTAGAGATTTTGGAAGAAGTTTCGTTAAGAATCACTGAGGCAGGATTCACACTAAATCTACAGAAATGCAATTTCGGAACTGCGTTATCTAGGCTATTTAGTGAATTCTACCGGTCTGCTCTTGTTGACCTTGAGAAAGTCAATTCTATTTTGCAAATTCCGAGCCCCCGGGATGTTACAGAGGTACGTCGGATTATCGGACTCGCTTCATGGTATCGGAGGTTCGTACCCGCATTCTCAACTCTGATATCGCCTTTGAGCGATCTCACCAAGAAAAATCAGTCATTTGTATGGGGCGCTAAGTGTGAAGATGCTTTGCGCAAGATCAAGGAGTGCCTCGTTTCGGCTCCAGTACTCTCCTGCCCAGTCTACAGTTTGCCTTTTCTGATACAGACAGATGCCTCTGATTATGGCTTGGAGGCCGTGCTTCCGCGGGTACATCCAGATGGAGAAAAGGTGGTTTGCTACTTGAGCCGCTCCTTGAGCCCGAGTGAACGGAAATTCAGTACGACTGAGAAAAAGTGTCTCGCTGTAATTTTTGCTATTGAGATGCTTGGAGGGAACACGATTCGTGGTGATAAACGACCACTATAGTCTTAAGTGGCTAAACTCCATCAAAGATCCAGTCGGACGAATTGCGCGATGGGCAGTACGTCTGCAACAGCACGGTTCAAAGTTATTGACTGCCCATACAACTTTAGCGATGTTGCAAATTTTATTTGCCCTCGTCCAGTCTTCTCTTGTCTCCTATGTGGTGGAATTACTATATTCAGACTGTTCGGTTGGGCATCTCCTGGTAGGTATACAGACACCCTGGAGAGTGAGTCCTGAGCAGGAGCTCAAGGGTTTCCTCTCCAGTCGTCGTATATGTCCCGTCAGGTTTTTTGAGCGAGCCTAGCTTGCTTGCTTTGTCTTTTCGCAGTGCTTTCTGAAGCCTTGCGCATTCTGGAGTCCCTTTGATTTCCTTGCAGATGATAACAAACGATATGTGATGATCGTAAGTAAGATGGTGTTGATGAATCCACAATAATGTGTAAATTACCGAAATCCAACAAAATCTTCTTATAAAATCAAGACACCTCTTTAGGCAACCTTATATAGAAAATGACTTTGTTCTCCACCTCGATCTCAAGACCATACTATGTATGAAAGATGTCTCTCTACCCTTCCCATCTCTCGCGTCTCTACCATGTTGCTGAACAACGGAAGATTTATTCAGGAGCTATATTCATCTCACCAATACCTATAGTCTAGACAGAGATATCTGAACTTGAAACAGAACGTCTCAGGGGTTGAGTGGGGTTGGAAAAATAATTCGGAATTACAGGCGGAGATTTGGCTTTTATTATTCAATGGCAGTTTTGGGGAAAATTGTTCAGTATCACCTAAGTCTGAAATAATATAACACCAGGTAAAAATCACAATAAATTGTATGAACAAGAATTAGTGATTTCAAATACCAACAGGGTTGCTACTTAATCAAATACCGAAAATGAACTGACTGTATTCGAAAAGAATGAGTACCGCAGTGGTTTTTCTGAAACATAAAAACTAGACCACAAATATCGCGAGATCGGGCATACCTCCGAACAACAAACCCACTAGAAGGATCACAAAACAAATATTCTGATGCTAACATGAATTCCCAGAATTATCATAATATTAGTACCCAATCGTCGCCAGTGTTGTCATATTCAATCATCAAAAAGTGATTAATAGTCCATAATATTTAGAGTCCTTTATGAGTTCATGTAGTTCAATGCACAAATATAATAATGAATTTGGGTCATGACGATAATGAATCGGTTCTGATTAATAGAAGATCGCTACATTATTCTGAGACTCAGCAATTTTACTTTCTTGGAGGCTCGAGGACCAGCATGGGTATCATGAATACTTTTTGCTTAACGTTGCAACACCACAATTTGATATTGACAGTCAACGGCGATTATTGCTTTGGTATCTGTCATTATTTACGTTTTGATTTATCGATATTATTCAACTTGAATTCAGAATTCAGAAACTCAGTTCATTTCCTGTTTTGGTGATTTGATATAATGGTGAGACGTTGTGAGGTGTGTTAAAGACAATTTGAACCGGCGATCAAAACACGTCATTTCATAGGTGAGTTACCATTGTCGTATCATTCGAGATTTTGAAGCATTTTCCCAAATGGAATGGATAAAAATGAATTTAAATTGAATTGATCAGATTATATTGATTATACCCATAGGTCAGCTGCGATAGTGTCTTGTGGTGAAATATGTAGCACTGATAAATGCTTCCTTATTTGTAGTCAAAATATGCAAAGCTGTTGAAAAATCACTGAGAATAATGATGAACTCAATTAATATTTTTGATAAAAAATATAACGATATTTCTATACTTCTTGTACACACCAACAATGACAAATTTACCGTTGACTGTTTTTGATGCATTTGAACAACACTGACCCTGGCCCTCCACAACATCACCCAATGGAACTAGTCAAACTAATTTTGAAGAAATATTTCACTGCAAGACTCCATCATGAGGCAAATAAATTGAAAGATTCAACTTAAATAAGAAACACTGCTATTTGCTACATCTTCACATCATGATTTTATTGTTGATATAACATTTCGTCATAATACTTGTCTACACATATTTATTATCGATTCTCATCTATCTACATGAAATGAAATAATCAGACATCAATTTTTTGCGTCAGAATTCTGCGCAAGATGAAACTTCCTTCATTTTTGACGATATCGTGAAATGATATAAAAAATTTTCATCTTCAGATTTGAAAATTACATTCAAATATGCAATCATATCTATTTGCCTTGAAAACGAGTTTTTCACTTTTTTGAAAATCATTTCCACTAGTAGGTACTGAACTTTGAAATCGTAAATCGTCACTGATCGCCAAACATATAAATGTTCATTATCGAAATTGAACGTTATTCATGATTAAGACTAAGTAGACACACTGTTTACTGAATAGTGAGTATATTGCTTCACATGGCGTTGAGAATTGAACTTTCCTTGTGACGTGGTCATAATAAGTTTATTGATTACAAGCAAGTTACAAAAATCACCATAGGATTGTACGTATTCGAATTTTTCATAACAATGTGAAGGAAGTATAAGGATGTTGATTTTCCCACCAAGAAATGCTGAAAAGTACCACTGAAATTGTTACGGATTTTCAATTTGGTTTCATCATGAATTAATAATAAATTCGACCCCCTCTGACAACACGGCACTGGTGCTGGGAGAATCAGCTCCTGCTATCCTTGTTCAGAAAAAGATAGATACTATCTTCGATCATTGAACAGACTAGATAAGTAATCCACATCCATGGCAATACAGTTTGTTTGGAAGCAACATCTATAGTATCTATCTTTGTCTAAACAAGGATAGCAGAACCTGATTCTCCCAGCACCAGTGCCGTGTTGTCAGAGGAGGTCGAATTTATTATTAATTCATGATGAAACCAAATTGGAATTTCAGTGGTACTTTTTAGCATTTCTTGGTGGGAAAATGAACATCTTTATACTTCCTTCACATCGTTACGAGAAATTCGAATGAATATTCAGTATACAGTTGTCTGCTTCGTTCAATTTCGATAATGAACATTTATATCTTTGGCGATCAGTGACAGTGCATGTAAGTATATTTACGATTTCAAAGTTCAGTACCTACTAGTGGAAATGATTTTCAAAAAAGTGAAAAACTCGTTTTCAAGGCAAATAGATATGATTGCATATTTGAATGTAATTTTCAAATCTGAAGATGAAACTTGTTTATATCATTTCACGATATCGTCAAAAATGAAGGAGGTTTCATCTTGAGCAGAATTCATATATTTTGACGCAAAAAATTGATGTCTGAATATTTCATTTCATGTAGATAGATGAGAATTGATAATGAATATGTGTTGACAAGTATTATGACGAAATGTTATATCAACAATGAAATCATGAATCATGTGAAGATGTAGCAGATAGCAGTGTTTCTTATTTAAAACAGGACTGAAATGAAAAACAACCATGGATAATCACACAAATAATTTATCGATTTTTGAATAGGATTGTTTTTGTTGACATACTTCTTACTCTAACTTCCGTTGAATCTTTCAATTTATTTGCCTCATGATGAAGTCTTACAGTGAAATATTTCTCCAAATTAGTTTGACTAGTTCCGAAAACAGTCAACGGTAACTTTCTCATTGTTGTGTGTAGAAGAAGTATAATAGAAATATCCTTATATTTTTTATAAAAAATATTAATTGACTTCATCATTATTCTCAGTGATTTTTCAGCAGCTTCGCATATTTTGACTACAAATAAGGAAGCATTTATCAGTGCTACATATTTCACCACAAGACACTGTCGCAGCTGGGTATGGGTGTAATCACTATAATCTAATCAATTCAATTTAAATTCATTTTATCCATTCCATTTGGGAAAATGCTTCAAAATCTCGAATGATACGACAATGGTAACTCGCCTATGAAATGACGTGTTTTGATCGCCGGTTCAAATTGTCTTTAACACACCTCACAACGTCTCACCATTATATCAAATCACCAAAACAGGAAATAAACTGAGTTTCTGATGAATTCTGAGCACACAAAACTGAACACAAGTTGAATAATATCGATAAATCAAAACGTAAATAATGACCGATATCAAACAAAGCAATAATCGCCGTCGACTGTCAATATCACATTGCGGTGTTGCAACGTTGAGCAAAAAGTATTCACGATACACATGCTGGTCCTCGAGCCCCCAAGAAAGTAAAATTGATAAGTCTCAGAATAATGTAGCAGTCTTCTATCAATCGGAACTGATCCATTCGTCATGACCCAAATTCATTATTATATTTGTGCATTGAACTACATGAATTCATAAGGGACTTTGAATATTATGGACTATTCATCACTTTTTGATGATTGGATATGACAACACTGGCGACGATTGGGTACTAATATTATGATAATTCTGGGAATTCATGTTAGCATCAGAATATTTGTTTTGTGATCCTTCTAGTGGGTTTGTTGTTCGGAGGATACTATAGATGTTGCTTTCAAACAAACTGTATTGCCAGGGGTGTGGATTACTTATCTAGTCTGTTCAATGATCGAAGTGGCATACATACTAGGAACTAAACTGATATTTATATACAGAAGTATAGGCAACTTATGTTACATTGAAGTGTGTCGTTGGTGATGAAACTATTCTGCTTCAAACTAACCTGTATATTCGAAGCCAGCAAAGTGCCTGCAGAGCTGAAGAGAGGTAGGCAATTGAATCAAATTGGAGAAGTAGACGAAAAATCAGTTAAACTGCTAGCGTCCCGCGAACCTATCTAGCGAACTTGTTACTACTCAAAACAAAACAACGTATAAACTACCAGAACAATAGGTAAGTTAAAGCCCCTTCCATTGATAGTACTTATATAAAATACCCAATATCTGTTCCTATTCAATGTGGAACAATTGCTTTACTACAATATGTATTTCAATTTGTTTCAGATTAGATCTCTCCTGCAAAGTAACAACAGTGCCACCAGTAGCTCGAATTCTAGTGGAAAGTGAAGTGGCGTTTATTGTCTACCAGTGTTTTTGTTCTGAATAAATATCTTGAAGGGTATCCTGTGCTTCATTTTATATGTGAGCACTGCTCGATTTATCTATATGAGGCTCTCAAATTAATTTCTCATTAAAACATTACCTATTATTACTAAAATTTCAATAAAAATGATTCAAGGTAAAATCGACACGTTACAATGTCGTGAATCACTTATGTTACTATGATCGTTCTAATTCCTTTTTTACGCTTTCTCACCATTTATATCTTTTAGAGAAATGTCTTCTTGTATGGGTATCTTTTGTGACATGACACTGATCTGAGAGGTCAATTGGTTGCACTTCCGTCAGATACACATATCATATTCTTACCATAATATCGATCAATTTTATGTATGTATACAGGGTGTCCTTAAAAGGTCTTTACAAAAAGCTACCACATATTCTTCAGACCAAAACAATTCGATACAAGCAAACTTACCTCAGTAAAAAGTTGCTTAGTTTGGGCGCTAGACGGCTCTGAAGTTGAAATTTTCAAATCGATTTTGCTTCATAACTTTTGAACGGCTCATGAGATTTTTTTCAAATTTGGTACGTTGGCATAGACTCATCGGGCAATGAAACTCATATCATAATCATAATGAATATCATTCCATGGGCGTAGAACTTGATTTTTTCAGTAAATAAACATCTAAAACTCCTACGCTAATGGAAAAAAATTAGTTTCAATATGAAATCTAAATTATTCAACTCATTCACTACAAAAAAGGTACTCTTGACAAAAGTCGATTCCTCTCATGGTTTCGACAAAATTTCAATTTTAGTGATTTAGAGCATAATTAATAATAAAACGATTAACAGATATTTCATAAAAATTGTTCAAAATGTTCACCATTTTCACGTATACAAAGATTTATACGACGCAAAAAGTTGAGATGTACTTTTTGCATAGGTTATTTCTATTGAAAATAAGTAGCACTGGTTTTTTTTTCTGAAGACTATTATTATCTGCTCGAAAACAGTGATATTCACATTCTTGGTTTCCATAGTTTCATCTGTGTTGATTTGTCGAGCTTTATTGACGTTGATTGTTGATATCGGACTTTTCTGATTTATCATGGCCGTACAATACACCAATGAAGAATACACCGATATGTTATTGGTATTCGGATATTGTCAAGGAAATGGTCGAGAGAGTGTGAGGGTGTATTCGGCAAGGTTTCCAAATCGTCGCGTACCAAGCCACCCAACCTTTGCTGCAGTTGAGAGACGTCTTCGGGAGACCGGTCATTTTGCTCCTAGAACTGGTGATTATGGAAGACAGCGTTATATAAGGATTCCCGAAGTCGAAGTAGAAATTTTAGACCGTATTGAAGAAAATCCAGAATTGAGTACTAGACGGATAAGTAATGAACTAGAAGTTTATAGGAATGCCGTTCATGAAGTACTAAGAGAACAATTATTATACCCATACCACAAGACGCCAGTTCAAGATTTATTAATCCATGATTCACAAAGTCGTCTGATGTTTTGTAGGTTCATTAATTTGCAAAGAGAAATGATACTGAACTTTGGAAAGAATATTTTGTTCACTGATGAAGCCTGTTTCACGAGAAGAGGAATAACTAATTTTCATAATGAACACGTTTATGCAATTGAAAATCCTCATTCCATTAAAATAAACCATTTTCAACACGAATTCAAAATCAACGTTTGGGCTGGAATAATAGGAAATTTTATAATTGGTCCTGTCATACTTCCACAAAGATTAACAGGAGACATGTATTTACAACATCTACGAAATACGTTGCCAAATTTGTTGGAAGATTTACCACTCCAACATCGGGTAGATATGTGGTTTATGCACGATGGAGCTCCACCACATTTTTCGGTGGATGTTAGGAATTTTTTAAACCAACAGTACCCAGACAGATGGATAGGTAGAGGTAATGATGCACCCGTGAATTGGCCACCACGTTCTCCAGACTTAACACCGATGGATTATTTTGTATGGGGTTATCTCAAGTCTACGGTTTACAAGACCCCTGTGAATACTGTAGAACAATTATGGCAACGTATCCAACAGGCGACGAATAATCTTACAGGCGATGAAGAAGTTATGCAAAGAGTACATTTCAACTTTTTGCGTCGTATAAATCTTTGTATACGTGAAAATGGTGAACATTTTGAACAATTTTTATGAAATATCTGTTAATCGTTTTATTATTAATTATGCTCTAAATCACTAAAATTAAAATTTTGTCGAAACCATGAGAGGAATCGACTTTTGTCAAGAGTACCTTTTTTGTAGTGAATGAGTTGAATAATTTAGATTTCATATTGAAACTAATTTTTTTCCATTGGCGTAGGAGTTTTAGATGTTTATTTACTGAAAAAATCAAGTTCTACGCCCATGGAATGATATTCATTATGATTATGATATGAGTTTCATTGCCCGATGAGTCTATGCCAACGTACCAAATTTGAAAAAAATCTCATGAGCCGTTCAAAAGTTATGAAGCAAAATCGATTTGAAAATTTCAACTTCAGAGCCGTCTAGCGCCCAAACTAAGCAACTTTTTACTGAGGTAAGTTTGCTTGTATCGAATTGTTTTGGTCTGAAGAATATGTGGTAGCTTTTTGTAAAGACCTTTTAAGGACACCCTGTATATACATATACTTAGCTATAATAGTTTCTACTATAGTATAACAATAAATTGCTTGGTGGCGTAGCGTGTCCGCGCTTGATATTTTTGACATTGCCGCCAAAACGTCGCAGGATCGAATCACACGCGCAGATCCATTTTTTTTCTTGAATTCATTCAATTTTCACGACTGAAAATGCTCCGAAATTAAAAAAGGCTAACTTTTATTCATTGAATTAGTTTTATCAGAATTACCCATTGAATGATGGAATGAAATGAATGATAGTGTTTTATGCTGATTGGTTTTATATAAATAACCAATAATCACATAAATGGTGTTTATCAAACATTCTCACGTTACCCATGTGGCGCAAATTTTTCGACTCTCACTGTATTGGTGGTCGTATAGTACAGTAACTCGAGTTGTAATTCCATTACGCACTCGTGGAGTTACACACTCGCTGCTTCGCGATTCACCACTATACATTGCAACGTAATATACATTTACAACTCTTGTTACTATATTGATATACTAATATCAACAACTATGACAGATAGCTATATAGGGTATGCTGTAGCGAATATGCCCAGAATATTCTGTAGAATCTGAAAATTCCAAAATATATGGGGTGTCCCATGGCTACAGTTCCTCGAACGCTAGATCCCAGTATCCTATAACCGTTCATACTCGAAATATCACTCCGTTCTTTAGATACTTTTGATACGCTGAGTTTGGCGTATCTTGTATATAGTAGTTTCATCATTTCACGTAATTCTGCCTGCGATGACAATATAAATCATTTGCCTTGGAATCTTGCGTTTATTGCGTAGTTTGTGCTGACCCATTTTTTGAAAATTATTTTTTTTTGGATTTTATAAAAGTTTGGCTACAGTGTATTCATGGAGATATGAAACCAGATAAAATGAGAGCAGCCAACTATACAATCTTGGTAAGTTATGTTGCCTGTAAAACACTTCTTAGAGGTTCAAACCGTTTTTACCAATACGGATATAGGATGATAAAACAACTTTTCAAATGTTTCCGAAACATGTGGACCTGTCAAACAACCCCACTAAGGCCGCACCGATTGAGTATAGATGGCGACACGATCGTCGATGTTGTAAAGTCAAATTCGCTTCACTGATAATGACGGATGACGGAAAACAGCTCCAGGTGATGAAAAATTACTTATGTGATGAAGAAAATTCAAGAACATTGAAAAACACGATATAATTGAATGATCGATCACGAGTAAATGTAAACCCAATGTAAGCTCTTGGGAAATTTTCCTCCTAATGACGTTGCCATCAAAACGCTGGCAATGCATTGTCGCCACTGTCTTGTACAGCAACTATAGACATAATCAACTTTGATCAAGTAGGCAGAAGGCTCCGACTTTCTCTAGCGGCTGCCGGTTAGGGGATAGGGAGTTGGATTGGAATACCAGTCTTTCAATTTCAAACCATGGTGTCATATATCCACCTTGGTTCAAACAGAATAGAACTATTGAGATGTTAAGAGACTCAAAGAGAGGCTCATCATATCATATATCATAAAGGACATGTCTAATCAAAGCCATAGTGGATATAGGATGGTGAAATAACTCTTCAATTGTTTCTTTCCAAAACATAGACCCGTCAAACAACCTTACTAAGACCGCACCGCTTGAGCTGTAGCTTGAGTACAGATGGCGATCGATGATCGTCGATACTGTGAATCGCTTCTACGGATTATGACGGAAATATTTCGCATTCGTGTTGATTTTCAAATTCATATATTTTTTTTCCAAAGTTTCTCAGGAATTCTTCGAGATCGACATAGGTGATGCCATCTAGTGTCGAGCTTGGGCAGCCTTAGTCTGGTATTGAAATTCGATATAATCAAGAAGGCAGCAGTCTACATCACAGAAGAGGGTCTATATCTTATTCTAGTGCCTAGGTATAGGCAGAGATTATATATAATCTCTGGTATAGGGAATTGGAGCACCAGTCTATATTCTCAACATGGTCTAAGCTAAGGACTCAAAGATGCATATACCTGAGGATACAACAGATAGAATGAAATAGATACCTACCTTTTATAGATGCGGTATTGGCAGTAGAAGTTACCACCTCATGATTAGTTGTTGTTGTGCTAATGTTTCTAATGATTGTTTTGTTATATTGTGTAATTCTCAAGGTTGATACCTACTCAACTGAAGGAACAAAATACCTATACTGAATTCTCAACGCGATTTCGAATGATAAAGGAGTAAATATTCTTGATTGAGTATTACCTATGTATGTGATCAATTTTGATCAAGAATAAGGTAGATCAGCGAATGAGGTAAAACCATATCAGCCTAAATTGATCAGGCATTTTCATTGGACCAGATATAAGTAGTCAACTCGTTGATAAAAAATAATATAAGTTCAAGTTTATCTAAGTCCAGTCGCAAAAATTACATACACCAATACTTAGGTAGGTAAAATTCAAACCAGGCTTATGATTTTTCAGTGTCCTGCTAGAACAAAATTTAATGAAATATCCGATTTTCCTTGAACATGCCTACATGTTCCGGCATTCATCCATGCTTGAACAAACGACTAACGGACTGCAATCCTCAACGTAGAACGCATTCAACACACTTCTCTCTGAGACGAGTTCCAATTCCTATATTTCCGACCCATTCAGAGAGCGGCATTGCCAAGTCGTTCAGAAAAAATCTCCAGTTGTAATACTATAGTTAATATGTCACCATGATACTACTCAGTTTCCCTATTTATAACACAAAACACGAATTTATTAGGGTCTTTCATTTTTTTCCTAGCCCCTGTGCATTTTTCAGTTTGTCGTAGTTTTTGAAATATCATCATTCCACTATCTCTAGATTCTGGAATTCCTATTACTATTCATTTGGAGCTCTCTACTGTCCAGAAAAAAACTATTTCATAATGTGTACCTGTTTTGATTCTATACCTCAGCACTCTGGTAGAAATTTATTGCTTGGAAGTTTGAAACAACGGTGACTTCACACAATTCATTCACTGTTCATTATTTCAATATCTCTGGGACAAATTTGCCAATCAATACCCCACTGATTCAATGAAAGCATGTGGAACGACATAAAACACCATTGAAGAAATTATTTTTTTGTCTTTAGAAACCTCAGTTAAAACACTTCTCATGTATTGAGGAATACTAGTTTCGGTTCCTTCTTGATATAAGATATAGAGTTTTATTAAATCGTTTTTATCATTCTAGTCGAAGTTTCGCAAATTTCACACATGTAATTCAACCAAAGTTACCAAACCGATGCAGCTGAAGCTGGAGGAAGGTTCAAAAAATACAAAACTCTAAATTGGTCATACCACGGAGGAATAATCGCCAAAAATCCAATTGCTCCCATAGATAAAAGATTTATCCGCGCAGCTCAATCAGCGAACCACATTGCATTCCTAGTTCAAAGTATAATCTGTGTTTTGAATGTTCAGAAACACGATGTTCCTCGAACATTAAAGGATTTCCTCTCGTGTTATCAAAAAATAAGAAGAAATGTTGTTTCCACTATTCCGAACAATCTATTTGTTTCGTTTGTTTGAAAATTCGAAGGGATTTCTCTCTCAGTATGGCCTTTCTTTTGCGTTCTATATCTTATCCTAAGGAAAAATAATTCCAGCAATAATTACACTGAAGTAGGATGTACTAGAATAGCTTGGACTAACTCTGCGGGAGACAAAAATCCAATCTGAAACAACAAAATTCATAACATGTGAATATATTTTTTAAATCCTCTTGCTTCCTCGATGTACGTAGAAACCGCAATTACCGGCAACGCCGATCAGGTTTCAGTTGTCTGCTGGCGCGGCCAACTTTACCTTTTGAAACTGTTAGCTAGAAATTGTCGTTGGTGCGCGGATAACAGGTGTCGAAGTAAAGGGGACGCGAGAAACTGAAAAACTCGTATTTTGGTGTGACAATAAATCGGCCAGATGATGACGGAAACCGTGGTAAATGTGCAGGAGGCTCCTAATAACAATGCGCCCAACAAACCACCGCCTGCTGCGTCTAATCAAGTGGAATCTCCGCTTGCCTGGATCAGAATTAATTTGGATTACTTCAAAACGACTCCTGGAATTTTGAAAATTGTCGAATTTGTAAGTCTCGTCAATTTGTTTAAAATTTGGATTTGTACTAATGTCGTTTTCTTCTTGATTGATACTCTCGATTGGCCAGCTCCGAAAACTATAGAAAATAAAATCTTTCAGTTTAGTTCTTTGAAATGAATTCTTTAGAATCTGGAAGTTTTTGAATCGGAAGAGAAAGTTTTGTGAGGGTAATGCGTAAGAGTGTAACTGCGTGTTTTGTACCAACGACCGTATATACCACTTCATTTCATACTTAGGTACAGGGTAGGTAGGTAGATTCTTGATGATGTTTGTACAGGTATACTCGCACCTATAGACTTCTATAGGGTAATATCGTAGAATAATAAGTCTATGCTCGCACCCATCAGTATAGCGTTAAAGGTGTGATAATATAAATTAACAGTAGGTATTCCTGAGTATCATTCTCAAATAGATTCCATGTCTGCCTCGCCTTCATAAATACGCAACTTTAATTAATGCACATGACTGATGAAGTCATAGTTAATCACTTTGTCATTACCGTAAACAATTCCTAATGTATAGCTAACCTATGAACATCAATAATATATTAGCAGTTGAATATCCTTTAATATATTTTTCATCGAAGTTATAATGAGTTTGATTAATGTACAGGAAATTATCAGTGACGACCCCCTACTCTCTATTAAATGAACAATTCATGAAGTATGCAACCAAATGAAAATGAATTCGAATCGACAATCAAATTTTTCAAATCAAATGAAGAATAGATGAAAAAGAAACGATCTCGACGAATACAATAAGGAAAGTTGAAGTTTTCCTAGTCAAATTACCCAGAAGAAAAAATCGGCGGGATGCAAATGGACAAAGCAAAGTTAGTTATGGTTGGCTAAGGGTAGATTTGACAGGTACAGGAGCAGATGAGCCATCCAGATTCGCTTCAAACCATTTTAACTATTTTCTCTTCTTATGGCAACTGACTCAGATACTTGCTGGTCAAAAAGTTCTGGGATACCATCTATTTAGTACTTGTTATGAGCTCGTCCCATCGTTATGGCGTTGAATCCAATTGTTTTTCAACATACCTACACATTCGAAGAGTTAGCTTATTATTCCTTCGGTGCCCTATTGAAATTAAAATATGGAAGCGACCTCAATTAAGACATAATCTTTTCCTTTCATACGGTACATCGGTCCCAAAAATGAAATGGAGTCACAGTCTCGACATGATAACTTCGATTGATTATGCAAGTATTACACAGGATGTCCGAGTATGTCACCAAACATGCAGATTAATTATTTGCATGACGTTTCCGCTGTAGGAATATTCAGTGCATATTTTTATTGAAGAATGTTGAGAACGAGGCAGATGGCCAGATTATTTCATCGCGGATGCAACGAAAGAAAACGATTAGAAAAAAAGCAGTCATAAAATATAAATTCAAGAAGCAATAAGAAAAAAAAAACACATATACAGAGCACGTATAGATATTAATTGTAAAATGTCAGGCCACTGTTTGTCTTTCTACTAGTGTTTACTACTGTCGAAGCATCACCTCATGAAAGACATTGAGGTATTCATTCTATTTCAAACTGTTGATGAAGGAAATGCAAATTATAAGAGTACACAAGTAGTATATTTATTCTGCACTCTCAATTATTTTCTCGCTCGATAGATGTATATTATTCGCAGGGAGTCCCAGGTTTCAATTAGCAATACTTTATCAATCGCTAGAACAAGGGCCATTTTGAAAAAACTTTTTCATATGAATATAACTCATAGTAGGCCTGGTTTGCAAGATAATTGATATTGGTAGTTGTGGATGGTTACAGATGCGTTGCGACTTGATTTGATCTATTGTGCCCCATCTTCTTCTGCTTATTTCAAAGTTTGCTCTCAAGCTTCTCAAGCTTCAATTCCCTTAGGAATTTCATAATTTTGAGGATGTGTACTATTGGTATCTTTTTCAGCTGGTATGATCCCAGTAACTTCCATCTTTTGTGATGTACAGCATCGCACTTCATCACTGGATATGGTGGGGTGTTTCTGGATTTCCCCACAGAATCCGCAGGGATTGTCCTCTAAGACTAGCCTCCTATGAGATGTTTTTTCAGTCTACAGTGTTCTGTTAGAAATCTCGTTATTGCTCTCAGACTTCTTTTGATGAGTGTCTTTGATCTTGCTTGGTTGAAATTGCCGAGTAGATGGCTAGATAAAAAGTGGTTACATTAAAAATATCTTGAGAATAACCCTATATGAACATTCGTGGCCTAATTCACTCTGGTAAATAACTATTGAAATTATCTAAACAGACAATATTTACGTTTTTTTGAAATATCAATGCTCTTCTTATCCTCTACAGAAATATCCTGTATAACTGCGCCACTGGAAGTCGAATATATTGAATAATGTTTCAGGTCCCCTGAAGAATATCCCGGATTTTTGTAAGGAAGTTCTCTTGCTCACAACAAATTCAGATAGAATTATGAATTTTGTGATTTAATTATATCGTTGGTGAAATATGTGTGTTGATTCATATAAATCGAATGAAAACATTTATTTTTTTGTCGTTTTCAAGGCATGAATATCTGGTACATATTTCCTCTCTTGATGTCGAACGATCTCTCTTGGAAAATATCAACTTTACGGCCTCGATACACAAATGAATAAATATTTCACTCAACTTTGATGTTCTGTATTCTTTATCTATATAGTGGTGTATGGCAAACGAAGCATAGTAACCTTTTGCGAAAAATGAGGTATTCTTTATTGATTGCGAAATCTATTGAAACTCTGAACATCATCCTGTATCTCGGAAATCAGTGTGAATCATTAGTCCTCGGATCAGTTCATCGATACGAGGATGAAATAAAAAAATTCAAATCTTAAAATACTTAGCTGAGATACCTATCAGGTTTTCAGAAAGTTAATGAATATCACATCATATTTGCATATAGTGAAGTTTAATAATAAAAGTTACATCAGTTGATTTTTCTTGAGAAGTAAGTGGGTAGTTGATCAACAACGTTGATTATCGTTAACCTATCGACCAAAGACACCTACATCAGTCGTGTATCTATATCTATACAATTAGTGATTCATGTGGTTGAACCAGATCAAAGTTGGACATAATGGACATA
Organism: Gastrophysa polygoni; assembly: GCA_963576655.1. Lineage (NCBI taxonomy): Eukaryota > Metazoa > Arthropoda > Insecta > Coleoptera > Chrysomelidae > Gastrophysa > Gastrophysa polygoni. Next base: position 16,295,212 of record OY755086.1, on the reverse strand, counting down.
ATATACAGTGTCACTGGGGAATGGTTGAGAACTATGAAAGTTCATAGTTCTTTGCCTGAATGGCTTTTAGATTTATGAAAAAAATCTCAGTTTTCAGTAAACAAATATCTCGAAATACAGTAGCTAAGCAAAATATATGTAGGAAAATAGAACCACTTCTTGTGTTTCGAAATATTTGAAAACTGAATGTTCATTCCCGCGGATAGTACATTTTGTGCCCTTTTCAGAACGATGTGAAAATAAAACGCATGCGAAATATGATATATTTTTTCTATTTGGTAATTCACTCACTATTTACTATATTTTATTCGATTTTATATGAATAAATGAATGTTGTTGATAACAACCTTGAAATACTACCCACTAATATTTTTTGTTAGTAGTAGTCGTTTTGTAGTTAAGTATTTAATGTTTCTAAGAGTAACAAATGTTGTTCAATTTGTTCTACTAATTTTTATGCACATTCGTGCACCTAATTGTTTAGAAGGGTTTAATAAAAACAAATAATGAGCAGCGTATATAGAGTCAAGGCTACAGTTGATATTTATTTCATTCGAGTCCCCTTATTGCTATAATTGTATTTTCGTATTTAAGTCATATTATCTTATGGTGAACGTCACTGAAATCGTCTACAGAAGAGTCTCTATCGAGAATAATCAACGATTGTCAGTGTCTTTTTACGTAAATGAAGTGGTATAAGTAGCATGTCGAATATGAGGGAAACAGCTTTGTATCAAGGGCTTCAAAACTAATAAAACATAATCTCTATGTCCATAACAATGACCATGAGCCTACCATTTTCGAAAAATTAGATGGCGTCACCTATGCTGATCTCGATGGTTATTTTGGAAACTCTGGAAATTTCGAATCGAATTTGAGAGTCAACACGAATGCAAGATCTGAACCAACAGCTATCCATTACAATTAGATTATCAGTTGAAGCGGATTTGACTTTACAGGATCGACGATTGTATTGCCATTTTTACTCAAGCGGTGCGGCCTTAGTGAGGTTGTTTGACAGGTCTACATGTTTTGGAAAGGACCACTTGAAGAGTCGGTTCACTATCGTATATCCACCTTGCCTAAAAATGATAATAATGAAGTCTACAATATTACTTGAATATTAACGCATTAAAATAAATCAATTCAAAATACAGAAATATATACATAATGAGATTCACAAAGAATAAAATACAGAATATATCCAAAAGAGTATGGAAACTTTGTTTCTCTTCAGCTTCTTTTCTTTTCACAATACGAACGGAAATCCTATAAAGTTCGAGGAACTTCGTGTTAGCCAGCGGTGGAATGGATGAATTAGGCTAGGTAGAGAGAAGTTCGGTATGTCTCGAACCTCACATTGTATGTCTACTTGGAATAGCTCGCGTTGGCATGATTGACGAGACTTCCTTTGAGCATCGACCGTTGAAATAGCTATAAGGGTGAGTAGGAAGGCGATGCCTGAAAAACTACAGGCCCTGTATATTTTGCTATGGTGCTTTATTCATCTCTCATTGTCCTCCTAATAAAACAGAGATAATTCTCAATATTCAATGTTCATGAAGTTCTAGAGAGAAAAGTCGAAAAATGCATGACCTAAGATTGTTTTTCTTCTAATGGTGAAATGAGAAAAAAATGAAAAGCATCCTGAAATGAAGCCTTGTATTGTAATGTGACTCAGTTTTCATCAAGAAAAATCTTCTTTACACCATGAGTAAGGTTTGTTTGTCTGATAACGAAAACAGTAGTAAATCGATCATTAAACAAGACAATGTGTCGAAACAAAGTCGAATTATTAGTGGTCCATTTAGTGTGCTGAGAACCCTTGTGAGAGAAAGGTATGAGTAGAAATATGTTCTTGTTGTGAAATATTGTACACTATTCTTGAAATTGTCAACCAACAAACTATTATTGACGATGTTATGGCTCACTGACTTCTTTGATATTATATTGTCAGAATATTAATTGCATTGATATGGTTCTCCTATAGAACTTGGCAACGTGCATCTTTTTCATCAACAGCTATAAATTCATACATGAAAAAGCTGGGGCAGATACATAACACATGACCGGTATTTCCTTGTTCACATCATCATCAATTTCAGTAAAGTTATAGTGCATTACATTGTAGGAGTGGGTAGATTGTTTATTAGAATGGAGCGGAGGTCGAAAAAAAATTCTTCCTGATAAGTTCCTCAACCAGATTCTGGAGGATATTTATTTCTGGGTCTGTTTCTTTCTGTTTCGTATAAAGAAGTATTTCATATCCCAGCACCTTCTCATGATCTACAAAGCGCAAATTCGACCTGTCTTGGAGTACTCGTCAGCAGAGAATGTTTGGAGTTCAGCTCCCAAACTTGCTCTGAAACTCTTAGATTCTATTCATAAGAGTAGCTATTCAGACTAACTATTCGCATAGTCGGTCATACTAGAATCACGAATTCATCGACCTCTCTGAAAATCGAAGAAAAGTGGAAAATCCCTCCTTTTTTTTAGACATATCCGTGGTCAGTGCTCAACGGAGATCTTGTCTATATTAAGCCACCACGAGCGAATCTAGGTAGACATATTAGACGAGCTCCGGCTGGTCATCCCTACACTGTCAGGCTCGAGACCTATCAAATTTCGATGTTCTCAGATTCAGATTCAAATTTATTCAATTCAAATAATCAATTACATATATAACCATTTTATGTGCTATTTTATATTCATCAAAATGTCGAGAATTACACCTAAGCATAGAATATGCTTGTATTGTGCCAATTCTCTCAAATTGACAGAATACTTACAACTATAGAAAAAAAAATAAAAAATTCATATAGATCATATAATATATTGGAGAGAGAAGGTAAATGCAGTAGATCAAAGGAGAGTGCGAGAGAGGGTAATCCTGAATGAATACTGTCATAGTATTATTGTATGATGTGATTAAATTGTGAAAGGGGACTCAAAAGATATTGTTGAACATAGTTGCATTTTCAGCGAGGTATAATTTTAATTCTTTTTTGAATTTGGGAAGGGTTTTTATATTTTTCAGATGTGCTTGGAGCATATTGTAAAGTTTTGGACCAAAAAAGAAAATGAATCTCTGAGTGTGTGTCTTGTGAAACAATGGAAGTTGTATTTTATCGGTGAATCTACTTACTTTGGATTTACATTGGTCATATATTTCATTGTTTGAATAAATCCATGTCAGGCTTTGGAAAGTATATAAAGATCTGATGTTTAGTAATTTGGAGTCTCTGTATAGGGAATCACTTGCGTGCAATCTGTGCTTCTTGAATATTATTTTTAATAAAGTGTTTTGCACTGTTTGCATGCAGGTCATTGTACTATAAAATGTTCCACCCCAAGTTATTATACAATACCGTATCACAGACTCTGCCAAAGACGTATAACACATCATTAAATTCTTCTTATCTAGAATATCTCGTAGATTATAGAATGTGTAAAAAAGCTTTCTCAGTCTTTTTGTGACTTGATTCATGTGTTCGTCCCATCTGAAATGCTGGTCCAGCATAACACCCAAGTATTTGATTTTTGAGGTCTTTTCTATTTTATCACATGTACATGGTTGATGTGAGTCGCATCTCGAACTTTTTATTTTTAGTTTTATTCTTTGTGGCTGATCAGTGTTTTGCAGAGAAAATGTCATAAATTTCGTCTTACTAACATTCAAGGTCAGTAAATTGTAATCAAGCCATGTCTTAATCTTTTGGAGCCCGTCTTCAGCAAGTTTATAGACATTTTCCCATGATTCTCCTGTGTATACAATAGCTGTGTCATCAGCATAGCAGATGAGGTGACCACAAAAGTCAGTCATTTCCGTGATACTGTTTATGTAAATGAGAAAGAGAACAGGGCCAAGCACAGTTCCCTGAGGAACGCCAATAGTAACTTCTTGAGGGGTACTCAACTGTTCGTCAATTTTAACTCTTTGTAATCTGTTTGCTAAATAATTCTGCAAGACTTCTAGTGTCTTATCTCGCACACCATATGTATATAGTTTTTCTATTAGGAGACTATCGGATACGGTGTCAAATGCTTTGGCCAAATCAAGGAATATGGTTAAACATTTCCTCGATTTGTCCAAAGCACTGACAGTTTTTTCAACAAGGTCCATAATAGCATTTTCAGTGCTTAATTTATTCAGAAAGCCGTACTGATGTTTAGTTATGACGGAATGTTTATCAAAAAATGATAATAACCTTTTTTTAATGCATTGTTCGAAAATCTTTGCAATTTTGTTAATTACAGAGATAGGCCTGTAGTTGTTTAATAGATTTCTTTTACCCGTTTTATAGACTGCCCCTGTTTGAAACGATAAATTTATAATATGAACCAAGGGTCCTATGATCTGTGTGTGAGTATATTTTATCATTTTAGCAGTTATTCCATCAGGTCCTGGGGAGCAGTTATTTTTGAGATTTGCAATCAAGATAATTACTTCATTCTCATTCGTAGGTTCTAAGTACATAGTAGAATTTATAGATGTGTTCTTAAGAAAACCGTTTGGCAAATTTCCTCTAGTGATTTTTTTTAACATTTCCTGCCCAACGTTTATGAAATAGTCGTTAAACAATTTTATTTTCTCATCATTATTAATAATTTTTTCACCATTTGATTTTATAATTGTTATGTTTTGTACGTTATTTTTAGTGCTGTTTTTATTTAAAATATCTTTAATAATTTTCCAAGTTTTTTTACAATCACCGTTATCTCCAATCAGTTCATTTCGGTAGTAATGATTTTTTGTTTGCCTGATTAATCTGGTCAATTTGTTTCTATAATTCTTGTATTTAATTTCTGCTTCGATTGTTTGGTGTTGTTCCATTTTTTCTTAAGGTAATCCCGAAATTTTATAGAATCTATGAGATCAGTGGTAATCCAAGGTTTGATATGTTTGTTCTTGTTTTCACCTAATGTGATTATCTTAGTTGCCCTAGCTAAGCATTGCTTGAATTTATCGATGAAAAGATCATATGCAAGTTGTACTTCTTCGCAGTTCAGAATACTCAACCAATCCTCTCGTTGTAAGAATAAATTTAGCTTCATATAATCAGTTCTCTTAGTGATGTCTCTTTTTTTGTTTGTTATAACATTACTTTTTTTCCTTTCATTTATCGTTAGAAGTATAGGGTAATGATCTGTCATATCGGCTAGAATTATTTTTGGTTTGATTAGAATTTCGTTTCTATTCAAATTTTCTTTCCTAATAAATATGTGATCAATGATAGTACTTGATCCTTCCGCTATTCTAGTAGGCTCATTGATATATGATATGAAACCGTGTTCCGTTAGGATGTTTAAGTATCTTACAGTATTTTGAGTAAGGGTGTCCTTCAGATTAATGTTAATATCGCCAATGAAAATCTCGATATTATTTTTGTTAGAGTTTGCAAAAAACTGTTCTATATTGTCTAAATATGTTTGCACGTTTATGGAAGGAGGTCTGTATGATGCAGTTACGCAAATTGAAACACCACTGGTTTCAAAGGTCAGACTCAGTAGTTTTGTTTCAGATAGTGGGATGATTTCAGTATTTACATTGATATTGTTTTTCACATAGATAATGATTCCATCATTTTGATTTACTTTAGATTCATTATAAAATATATTGTAATTTGGGATGTTAAATGTACTCACATCTTCAATATTCCATGTTTCCGACAAGACCACTACATCAAGATTGTGCTTACCAGACTCTAGGTACACTAGCAACTCATCATAGTGTTTTTTAATACTTCTTATATCAAAATTCCAATACCTCTCACTCCCTCTCCCTCAGTCTCAAAGCACTCCTGCAGACTCCCAACAATTTCTGTTTTGATTTCCTCCTCCTCATCTAAAATCTCTAAAAAATCTATCATAGTTCGTATAAGCTTAAACTTAAGGTGTGTCTACCTAGTAAATTTGTAGAACTCAAATCTATAGTAATAGTGATCATAAGAAATATCAGCAGGTTTATGAGACATTTTTTATTTTATTTTTAACAATTTGAGAATAGAATAAATATATAGAATATGTAATTTATGAAAATAAACAGGGTGACAAAATTATGGATGCGAAGAATTTACTTCTATTTAATTAGGAATTCATAGAGAAGAGTTTATCAAAGTCATCTCTGGTTCTTATTATGGCAACTTTGTTTTGAACATTAACATAAATTTTACCAGCATTTGTCCATACATTTTGCAGAGATGTCTTTTCAACTGTACGAGCCAATAATTCGACTCTAATGCTTGTGAGATCTTCACGAATTACTACTCTGGTGCCTTTTAGTAATTTTCTCTTTCTGTATATCTCCTGCTTCATTTCAAAATCTTTCAATTTTAAAAATATTCCTCTTGGTTTGCCTCCATCTTCTTCTTTTTTCCCTATCCTATAGCACAGAGCTATATCATTTGTGGAAATGTTTATTGCTAATTTGGTTTCCAATAGTTTGATGATGTCTTCTCTGGTATTTTCTTTATTCCTTTCTTCAACATTGAAAATTCTCAAATTCTTCCTTCGGTTTTCCTGATCCATGTTGTCAACTTTTTTTTCTAGCAATCCGTTTTGTTGTATAAGTTTCGCAATATCATTCTCGCTTTTGCTTATCCTGTTTTCCATTGTTTTATTCATACAACTTAGATCATCCTGTAGGTAGGTGATTTTTTGTTCAATTTGGCTGAACTTCTTTTCGATGCTTTTTATCACCGCACTTGCTACATTGTCTACCATCGTTCTTATGAAATTCGGGTCTTTTAAACTTCGGGTCAATGAAGAACTCACTGCCGTCTCAATTTCATCACGGACTTCTCTCGTAATAACCATTGTTGTTGTATTTATGACTATTTTCCCACAAGGTTGAACCAACACTTTTGCTATTCAAGAAAAGTTTTCGTCAATTTCACACTGTTTTCACTGTTTTATTTAAGACTTTACTAGGAGCACACCTGCACACATCTATACGGTACGCACCATGAATTGAATATTCATTCTAAGCATAATTAATCATTAGAACGGCAAAGTTATGGAATTATTTGCATAGTGAGGTATCTCCTGGTACTTCCGACTTTAAAAGCTTCAAGAAACTTCCTCCTGTCTCAACGTTCCACCGCCGGCTCACACGATGTACCTCGAAAATTATAGGTTATCCTATGATAGGATACAAGGTAAAGGATACAGATCATTCCTGTCTGTCTATTTGAAGAGCTATATCCAAATGTATAAAGAATATACAGAGTGACATTCATTTTTCCTGGCAAATCATGCATCTCGATGAGCCCTTCTACCTGAATATCAGATGCATGAATTGAAATACGAAGTATGTGGTCTAGCAAAAAGATATTTCATTGCTTAGTAATATGGTCGATTTCTGTGATTTCTTATTTTTTTTCAATTCGCTTGGAATTCTTGACTGTATACGTGATCTTGTATTTCTATGATCTGAAGATGCTGCATTTTGAATGATTGTATATCTCGTTCCACTCCGCTCTCATTATGTTTCGAATATTGGCATCATTCCAATGACTACTAGTTAAAATAGATATTCGAATTGATAAAATAGGTCGTTTTGGGTTGGTAAAATCATCTAGAATCGATAGATTTAAAAGATATTCAGATTTTCGCATCACAGTTTACAAGTAAAAACATTATGGAGTGTATAGGAAATACCGATTTTATATCTCACAAGTATTTTTATAACTGTAAACCAAAAATACGCAATCACAAATTCCCGGTACAATCTGTTTGGGGTTAGGAGAAATTATTTTTCACGTGGTGCATTCAAAATTCGTTTTTATTCATCCGGGGGATATAGTTTTCTTTTGAATATACTGAATGTATATGACCTCATTTGAATACTAGACCATGATGATTGTGTACCTACTCATCAGAAACTGATCAATTATCACATATCCCTCTTGGATGTACGAGTAATCAATATTGGTTGAAGCTTAGATTAATAACTTATGTGACATTTTGTTCTAGTTCTGGAAGAGGAAAGAGGTCGAATAATATTCAATGACCGAAGAAGGTATACATTGATGAATAAGTGATGTATTCAATGCCGAGCATATTTCAATTGAAAAAATCGTTAATATTCCATCAATTGTCGATTAGGATAGGTACATAGACAAACATTATGGTTAGTATCATAAGTTCACTCAATGTCGGTATATTCATTTGATCAAGAACCGGAATAGTTTTCAAATAAATACCAACTTAAATCGTTATTGTTATTGTAATATCGATGTTCTTAATGTTGGTATATTTATTTGACAGCAGGGCGGCCGTATCTAGTAGGGGGATTTTGGGGTTCGAACCCATCCCAAAGTGAAGTGCGATGCCCTAATTCCTAGCGAAATATTCCATATTCCATGTCTCATATTCTCCTCATTAGAAAAATAAAGGAAACCGTAATTAATATAGTAATCACTGAGGCAGCATCCACATTATTGCAATATTCTTGAAAAAGCCGCAACATTTACTGAATCTGTGGATAACCAAGAGTGCATCAGAATAGGTGTAGGTGTCAACAGAATATTTTTGTGGTAACACTGCACAATGAATATTATCGTGTTAATTAAAATTACAATTCCATTGAATATGCCATAGGAATTATTTTATGAAAGATTGGCAAGTCATTTTCGTTATACAAACAAATTTTCAATCATTCAAGAGTTGTCTGCGGAGTTACAGTTTTTGAAACAAAACTATATTTACTAACAACATGTGATAACAATACGTTTCCCAGCATACGTACCTTCTGAAAAAAATGTTGCAATATCATCTTAATCAACAGCTCCATTCGAAAGATCATCATCATCATCAACAACAACGGCTAACAGGTCTCGCCTTCTCAACGAGATGCCAGAGAAGTCTTATGAGTTGGAAAAGCAAACAAAATTATTTTTATGATCACTCTTTTTGAAATTGTGAGGTGTATACTCTGAACCTGTTTTTATTATGTATTGAAAACCATCAAAATTGAATTGATATTATCTCCAATGAAATTTCTCGTGAAACTTTCAACAGCAACTAGTCGACTAGAAACTTTTGCCCGCATACGGCTTTGGAAGAAAGTGATAGTTTGGTGGTGAATACCGACTTCAATAATTATTTATTTCATTTTTTTTTCGAGGCATCGACTGCTGAGGTCATTAGCCTAACCGAATCCTTTGTAATCCTATTTGTAGTTTGATATCTTGATACCCTGGACATTGTGTGAGGATGTGTTTGATGGTGGGTCAGCTATTACAGTGTTGGCACCTAGGCTGTTGTTCTCCATGTAGCATGAAGAAATTGGTCAGATGAGTGTGTCCTATCCGCGCTCGGGTAACAACAACTTGGTCCCTCCTACATTTCAATTTTGATTCAGTTCTATCCCACTCTCTATGTCAATGACATTGTAGTATTACATGTTTCAGATGTATTATCAATATATCATCAATTCTAATGCGAATATCACTGCCTCTTGAGCAGCTTCTTTAACAGCAATGTCGACGAGTTCGTTACTAGCTATTTCATAGTGACTCGGTATCCATAGAAGAATGACAGATTTATCTCGTGTTCTTAGCCGGTGTATCCGAGCGATTATCATTTGCACTACTGGATCTTTGCTGGAAGGGTTTTGCAGGGCTTGTACAACGCTTAAGGAGTCAGTACGAATGACGATTTTTTTTCATTCATGATTTATTATTATCAGTTATTATCATACTGCTAAATTAATTATCTAAACTAGTTTTACTACTATTAATGTTATTGTCATTCAAATTCTAGCTCACAAAACGAATGAATTCACATGAATTAATAAATAACTACAAGGATAGGTGACTTTTTTCATCGAAATTGAATATTTAGGTGGTTTCCTATAGAACATGCTTTCAAATTATTCGCATTTTATTGATCACGATGGTGGAGGTGTTGCATGTCCATTAGTATTCATTAGCATCATATATATATATATATATACGAATTATTAGAATTCTATGAACATGGCCACAATAATCGTTGTATCTAAGATATGTTAAGAGACTGCTGGAAGAATCTATGTGGATCAAAATCAATGATGCACATACAAGAATGACTTATGAAGTAATTACCTTCAGAAAAAACAGGAAGATGACAAAAATTATATTTTTCTCGTCTCAAAGGTGGGGAAAATTCTTGAGGCACTCCCGGCCAGGTCTCCCAGTGTACTCACTGTGAGACCTGGCCTACTCCACCTCTTGTTGTCTGGCTACAACCTCTATAATACTTGGCCTATTGGCCCTTTGTATCTCACCTATTTGTTGATCACCACAGAACCCACTCATACTACTTCGGTCCCTTGCACAAGTTCGTACAAGTCCGTACAAGTCCTTTACTGGGTGCGATCTGTATAGTTCTGGTTCGCCAGTTGGCTGACCGAAGATTGACTGTCCTTCGCGGTCCAATACCTCGCATTTGCACTGTATATGTGATACTACTTCTGGTTCCTTATTGCATAGTCTGCACAGTCGCAGTCATGAGCCCTATTACAATTTTTCTTTGTGCACTGTTAAGAGTTAGTCCCGGAATTTTTTGCCAGTATTTTTTGTGGTTTTCGAGAATTCAGTCTTCTACTGAACGTTTCGGTACTCCTGTGGCCTTATCTGGATATGTGTCATTTTCTGACCTTCTTTTGGCATATTCGTCAGCTCTCTCGTATCCTACAATTGTCTGATGCCCTTTTTCCTTTCCTTCACATATCGCATACTCTCCTGCATGAGACACAGAGGTTTATTATGCCCAATGAATAGCTGAGATCCTTGGTCTAACAGTCACCCTAGCAACCCAGATCACAATGTGGTATCATAACCATATTTATCATTCAACGATACCGGTTTTGACAATCTATAAACACTATGGAGATATATGGTGATAGAGAAACTTCTTCAGATGTGTCTACTAAGCCTCTACCACATATCATAGAGCGAGCATATATGGACATATGTTAAGGCTATGATGAACCATAATATAATCCTCATGATGAAACCTAACTAATGATGATGATAATAATGATGAATGAAATGTATAGGGTACCCATAAGAAAAATCGAGTAGCATACTGACGTTACGTGTTTTTTGTTTACCATAATGTTATAACATTTGTTCAGGTTGGATGGTTTTCATAAGAATTCACTGTATAAGTATAGACTCCAGAACTTTACAATCCGTTGACGATAGCAAATGTTTTGACAATTCGGATTACGAGCCAAAAAAGATGCAAGCAGCCTGAAATTATAAATCTCAGTCTAAAATTGTCACAAGGATATTGTTTTGTGCTACAAACGACACTTTCTGAATATAATACACATTTTTTTTTCAATAGTAGAATATATTCAGATTCGTTATATTATTGAATTTTTATCTCCATATTAAATTTTACTATGGCCTCGGTGGGTTTACATTCCACTCTTCTAACGAAAAGTACCTGTTATTTCTCATAATATATCTTATGAATAAAACACAATTGGATTTCTAGGTGAATGGCGCAAAAAGTCTCACTGTCCCTGTAATTGAAGTCCGTATATTATCGCATCATATAGGAAAACCATTCAGTCAGAAAATTGAATCACATCAGTGTTCATAGCAGTACTTTTGATGAAGTTGAAACAAAAATAAAGCAACTCTTGAACTCCGATATGCATCAATCGTAATGATAGCATTCCTGAATAAATTGATATCATTTATTTCCCAATGGACATACAACATGTGTTGCTTGTTAATAATTTTTTTTCCATTATTTTTTTCGTCAGCTGGAAAAAAAAATAATTCAGAGAGGAAAATGTGTTTTTTCTTCCTGGAGTAATACACCACTGAATATGATGAGAACTTTCCCCATTTGACCGACTCTCCATCTCCAATACATCCATCACCAATTCTGTACACACCGCACAAAGTAATGTCTCACTATCACAAACCGGACCAAATGTTGTGCACATTTTCTTAATCATTGGCAAGTTTGGGAAATGGAAATAAACTGTTACATATTGAAGGGAATCAATCAACTGAAATATTCAAGCCGATATTCAAATATAAATAATATTATTGATAACAATAATAATAATAATAATAATTGGTCTTTTACAGCAGTACAAAAAGAATGAGATGAACAAAAACAATAAAATATCACGAAAAGTACGAAAAGTATTGAGCCAATTCTGTTGATTAAATGTATAGGATATGTTTCCTCACCATCTAATACCATGTACCTACCTATAAGAAGAATACATGGATTTTGCATAACCTGTACGAAACGAATGCCATCAGAATCGGCGCACAAATTGAATCACAATAATTAAAACGAGATAATACCAACGCCTCGCACTTTTTTGTTTAAGAATTGCCTAACATCTTTTGAGATTTTCGAATGCTACTCTACGGATGTGATGAATATGAGATTAATATCTCAGTTCATCGTTCATTATCAAACCCAAATTTATTGTATTTTTTGTTGTGTAACTTATATATATATTATATATATTATGCAATTGAGTGTTATCAGCATGGAAATCCCAATTGAAAAGCTGACGACTACATTATCGAAATCGAACGTATGCATAGCAAATGATAGTGGAGCTAATATTGATCCCTGAGGGACACCAGTAGTTATCTGAAGAGGGTCTCATAGCATTTCACTCATTTTGACACTATGTCACTTCTCATCCCAAAATAACTCTCGACGAAAATGACTGTTTCTGAATAACGAAAGTTTATGATCCAGATCATCGAAGGCTCCTATCAATCCCCCTTAAAATATCATCACAGCACACACAGTAGTTTCCAAAAACCAGATTGTACATCGAAGAATTTGCTATGCCCAATTTCATCTAAGATAGGTTGTTTGGTTGTATCAAACCAAATATTTCCTTACAATGTTAGATGCAAGACATTCTCAACCGAAACTACCAATTTTCCCACATGTTTTCTAGCTATTTCTCAATAAACATTCACCTTCCCGACTATACTTCAATTGTTTTTTTCCTATCTGTGAGAATGTCAACAATTTCTCGGTGCACTAACAAGTGTTATTATTCAAACAATTCCGAGGTCAACACAAGGTCACATAGATATTCTCGACGTTTTCTCCTATACAAAGTTAATGAACATGTTAGGAGTAAAATATTCAAAATGGTTGATGACAGTAAATTAGTGGCTGAATATAGTCTGGTTGCTGTTATCCAAGCTGCACTGGGAAATAAAAGTATATTGATTTTATGACGTGACTGTATTTCCTGAAATGTTATACCTAGTATGTAAGTGATACTAAAAGTTCAAACCTTCAGTTTTGCTTAGTGCTGACGATCAATATGGAAGGGTCAACTGAATATATTATTATCAGGAAAGGTTGAAGTCATTTCAGTGAGAAATGCCTTAATGATTGACGTTTTGCCTGTTACGATATATGAAGGTAATTACTGTCGCTCGTAAATTTTGCAGTTTTCACGAATTTTTTGAAATTCTACGTATGACACATTTTGGTATCCTTTCGAAGATCTCGTCCAATCTGAACTTTCTGATGTAGTTTATAAATAGTAGGTAAGACCAGATGAGGTGAAAATACAGTGGTTGCAACGATTTTTTGACAACGAAAGCGTTTGGTGGTATATGATCGCATATTTTTCGAGAAATTCAAAATGAATATTAAGCTACTTGGAAAGAGGATGAACCAGCCCTTCTGATAGGAGAGGGTTTTTGGGGATCTATGATGTGGGAAAAATGTATAAATGAGTTTTTGTGGTATATGGATGAATTTGTGGAATTTTAAGGGATTTTTTTTGTTACATTCGGGCGATGAAAGAATTGAAGAAAGGTAATATTTTCGGCAGAAGTTGAAAATCGATATTTGTGTGGGATTTGAACTTCTTATGGGTCTATTGGGTTTTTTATTAAGGATCTTGAAACGATTGGAGGAAGGGTATAGTTGCTAGAATTTCTCCACTAGTGGCGAACTTTTCATATCGATATTTATGTCGATAGAAAGGTGGGAATCGTGAGTTCAGGAGCGTACTCAAAATTAGAGGGATCGGAGAAAATGGAAAAGTTCATGATTCCGATATTAAGTACTTGGTAATTTTAAACTTATCCGTATCATATCCAAAAAAGTCTGCAACTGTGGATTATGCAATAGTGTAATTGTGCATTAGTATGATAGCGCAATTGTGAATTTTAAAATCAGTTGATTTTCGATGCCTCAACAAAGGCTGCTTAAGTGCAACTTCTGTGATTTTTTGTGATTTTTATCTTAATAAATTTAATTTATTTTTTTGAACCATACTAATCTGGAATAATACCGATATCGTAAAATAAAAATTCCAATGAACGATGGTACTTAGAATTAAATGAAGAGATCGAATATGCAATGCATTAGAGAGAATATAAGTGGAATAGGTTCTTTCTCAGGGCTGTGCAGTGAATTTTTCTAGACATTCAGAAAATTCAACTTCAAACTTGCCATACTCGGTGTAGATATTCGTCTATACAGTGTCACAAAATGAAATGAGGGGCAGTATGGCTCAAATAATGCAGAAAAGTCTTGATAAACATACGTCCGCAAATTAACGGTTTCGGAGCGACTGATCCTAGCCAATGAGGGTGTTTTGGAAAGATTTCGACAAAGACCTTGCAGCGGAGATGTCGTAGCTGCATTGAAATGGATGGAGGGCACTTTGAGACTTTCCTGATCATTTTGTTTTCAATACCCTGTATATAAATACAATCTCCTCAGGATATCGTTATTCGACGTATCAATATTATTGCTTCTTGAACTCAGGGTATAATACCTGAATGGATTTGACTGTTTCAAAAACACTCTACTTGAACTCGACTCGAACCTACCAATAAAGAGAAATCTTCATTCGTAGACTTGAACTGAACCTCGTCAAGTTTTATCCCCTGAAATTACCTATAGCAAAGAATATTCGAATATTGGGCCAAAACGGAACCGATCTCCAGTCAATATTCTGTGCTACTGGGGTTCCCTTGTAACTTGGTTATTAATGAATAGATACAAGAATCCAATGAAGCTTTTTCAGCGAGATTTAATAAACTTTATTAAAATATACAGGGCGTTCAATAGGGTGTTGGTTGATTTTGAAATGTCAGTTGATTGTGAAATGTCAGCCACTGTCATATATTGGTGGTTTAATGTTTAGATTTTCCGAACTGGTCCTGTGCAAAGTGAAGAACTATTTCTGTAAGGCACTACTTTCCAGCCCAGCCTGAATATAGGACGGAAAATGGTATTTTCAAGAAGGTTGCCTAAATTACTTTCAACCTAAGATTTAAGAAACATTATTCAATGTACCCACAGGTGCTGTTACTATTCGAAATTTATATGTCTGAGTGAGTCATAATTATTATTGAAGAATTTCCTATTCGTGTGCTATGCTATTTTTTATGAAATTATTAGCGCAGTCTTCATAGTTCAGAGATTTTCGGATGTTTTATTTTCACTATAGTATCTCTTCCGTTTCTTTGAAAACCAGCATACAATTATTACAAAATCAATTATTTTGGTACAAAACGAACAATTCCAGTTTTCATGCTTTTTAACCTGAATTTACATCTACCTAAAAATCTGAAGAAGCCACACCGTGAACACCGAGCCGCTGTACGACTATCCATTTCACTGTAATAGTTGTGAAACAAAAGGAAGAACCCATGAGTGTAAAGCAATCTTTCTTGTCTATGACCCACATAATGTTAAGGCAAGTAGGCAGTTGTTGATGCATGTGAAAGCGACGAGTTTATGGGTGAAAATTCTATTACATTCATTGACCGAGTGTCTTTGGATAATACAGAGCATTCTCAAGATTAATATCCAGATCCACTCGAGTTGTACAGCATGATTTTTCTTTCAATGGGTAATTTTCGCTATTTGTGTTCCATACTGACAATGAATGATTTGACAGAACAAAATACATCATCGATTTTCAAAACCGAGTATTAGATATATTACATCAATTTAGATATCATGATAACGGTTAGTACAAGGTGATTGGTTTGTTTCATATCTCACAGTGAACAGATATGAATGACTTCATATACATTCAGTTTAATGGAATTCCCTACTTTCATACATTTCATAGACTATGGAGAAATTAGACAATATACAAGTGAGAGTATGAAGATATGAAAGAGCTTCTACCAAATTATATGGAACAGGTAGGTATAAGACTATCGCGGAGATTATTGTCCTGGAAACTATAACCAAACATACCTTTATCAAAGATATTCTCAGAATTCTCATTCATTCAACAAAACAAAATCATTGAAATGAAAATACTATCAACTCACATTGTTTCATATATGGATTTACCTATAGTCAAAGGTTATTTCGTTCAGTGGTACAAAAATGGTTGTTATTGGGACGAATAAGAAAGTGGTCGGCAATCATATGAATCTCACATGATCGAAAAACAAATTAGATTTCATGATGGTATGAAATTACCTTCATCAAGGAAATTACTTCCGAAGATCATAACCTTCATCGAAGTAAAAAAAAGTATTTTCTTTCGAGAATTTCGTTTGGAACATGAATAATTAGTATCCATTGTAACTGTAAAATTTGGTTTTGTGGGGGATTTTCTCTCCTCGTTTCTGAAAAATAAAAATAGAAGTTATTATAATTATTTCAATATATTTGTAGTAAAGACAGATTTTGTGATCTGCCCCAAAATGTCACTGCGCTCGAAATTGAACCTTTAGATACCTGTCACTGATACCTTGTTTTAAAAAAAAATGAAAATATAAATACTTCCTAGTAGACGTTTTGGGAAAGAATCTGCTCCCGTTTCCAACACAAAAGCTGGAAAAATTAATGTACCACCTCCTCGAATAACTTACAGACTGTAAAATTTGGATTCAAATTATTCCTTATTGAACTAAAGAATTTGAAGTGTGCTTTCAATATAATATTTCATTATTTTCTGAATTGAAATATTTCGGGTTTTGTCAACTTTCACGTAAGTAAGATCAGGAAGATCATATTATTGTGGGTGGAAAGAACATATTTGTGGTATATCTATGAATTTGACGTTAGATCAGATTTATGTAAATCACATTTAAAAAAACTCAGAAACCACAATATATCAATATCATTATGAATGAACTCATTTTACTACCTATCGGATAGAGAAACCAGGAAAAAGACGTAAATACATTACAGCTAATGAATTTCCTTTTCTTATCTCTCTACCTACCTACATAAAATATTATCCGTTTGTACATACTTCTCGAATTCGTAACCATTATACTTACATTAAAAAAAGTTAATATTAAACTGAAATTTTAATCAGATACTAAACAAGTTATGTGGCTTTGCGGTTTCCAGCGGATATTATTCTCCATTCAGAATGAGTCAAATCGTCAACACTTTCATACGTACAGGTTACTGTCATGGTTTCTCTTGCTATGTAGTATTATCAGTTATAGTGTGCTTACAATTCCGTTGTGAAATATAGGGTAGCTGACGGATGAAACTAAGAACAAGATTTACGAAAGTGTTTCATGAAAGAAAATTTCATTCAATCATTTTCAAAAATTTAGTATTGAGAATAACTGAATGGAAATGCAAATGATTCAAAATCCGTTACATGCATCATGGGTGAAACATATCGATAATATCGATAAATATCGGCGATTATGGATAATATCGATTATATCGATAGTATGATAATTTCGATAATAATCGAAGATATCAAAATTGCCGATATGATCGATAACTTTGCCCAGCTCTAGACATAACAGTCAGGTCAGTTGAGTGAGGTTGGTAACCAAAGGTGACAGCTCAGATACCCGATGATTGGCGAACTTGAATCAATTTTCTGTGCACATATTTATTCTCATACAATCTATATAAGGCAATAATATGAAATCATCTAACGGCTTACTTCTGAGGTTATATTCTCTTTCCCGACTGCTGTATTGTGTCGTAGGTAGCTGTCGACAATGATCGAAACTGATCAAAAATATGATGATAGTATATCTATATACTCAGGTTTCATGAACGCTCATAATGCTCTCATAAATCAAATATTTGTGGTAGTAGGGAAAATAGTGTACATAATTCGTTGGAATGTGAATTTAGAGAACTCGTTACATTTTTGCTTTACTCGTATCTACTCATGTCTACTCGTGCGAAATATTTCACTTTCCACACTAGTTACGTAATATGCTATTTCATCATCACTTCTTACCAGTTAAGCTATGATGCTTTCAGATTTCTCATCCGATGTTTTATCTTTCGGCCACAATTGACCAAATTATTTTTTTATGGGTGCCATATTGTTTCCTCACGCAGATACATAGTTTGATTTATTCAGATTTCATTGATATCTACCTAATTTGCTATAGTTCAATTTCCTAAAAACAAAAAAAAAACAAAGTAAAACTAATATTACCCATAGCTGACCGTGAAAAGTGTCTGTTTTATAGGTATTAGATGATAGTACTGGTCGAACAAGATTACTCCAACAGCATATTGGATAGGAATAATTCAAAATTCATATGTACTGTTCTCATACTATTCTTCATATCAGAGTTGTGAAAAAGATATAACATATCTCGTATCTCGTTTTCTTCATTTGATAAAATGCATTTCCACTTCAAAGCTGTGCTGACAAGTAGGTGGATAATGTTTATAAAACAAAAAATTGATGAAGCCAAGACTAACTCAGGCTGTCTTGTCGAATGAAATTTAAAAAAAAAACAATCCAATATTGAATATTCCAAAATGAATTTGAATAACGAGGTTAAGAAGAAAACAGAAATAACAATTTCTATGCGGAATGTTTCACCACTATCCTGAACTCAGATTCCTTATCTGACTCGTTTGTTCCTTATGAAAACATACTGAAATAATATTTCTAATGGTGAATCTGAGTTATGTCTGTTGATTTTGTCCGATTCACGTGACAAATAATGTTGGAGAATGCGAAACCATCTGGTTCAGTTATTATTGAAAATTGCATTTCCCACGGGCAACTTTTTCGACTATTTTTGTTGTCTCAGTGATTACATAACAACTTATTGCAAAATGATAAGAACACAAAATTCGTGAATATACTTTCATAACTATATGAATGTGCCGATGATAATATTCTTTGACAGTATTTAACTCATTTCATGGTAAATCATAAAGCATAATAATATATATCATTCTTCTCACGAGGATATGATACAATTTATATTAACTCTCAACTCAAAATTTGGTGAAGATTAACGAATTCATCAGTAAAGTTATCTCTGGTCGAAAGTCAAAATGAGAAATTATACTGACATTTTTTCATTTATCTCGTCTCAAGTCTTAAAGTAATGTAATATAATTAATGATGTACATATATGATTAAACTTCACACATTATCTTGAGTTAATTGAGATAAAATCTCGAGACTTTGAGACACCCTGTACATTTTGAAATATTTTCAAATTGTATCCCATGCTGTCATGAAACTTCCTAGAGAGGAAGATCTATCTTATTAATTTGATTATTTTGTTCCTTGCATAAAGGTCACATGTTGATGTAACCCCCCACCCTCCCTTATTTTTCTCCTCCGACCAGTTACCAAAGACTACAGAATATCTTATTCAGTCTTCTAAGGGTTGCTTCGGAAACTGAGGAGATGAGTAACAATAACAACAATAACAATAACGTGAGTCTTTTATCCTCCGACCAGTCCGAAATAATAGTCTTGGCAGCACTTGTGGTGACTCAAAAGAATGACCCTATCAGTTTCAACTGAAAATAAGTAATATCAAAATCTTGAAGCAGCGAAAACAAATAAATATTCAATAGGATTTTTATGTTATAATCACTCACACAAAATTTGTCTACTGATTATCGAATGAATAACTAATGAAAATGCAATGTTTCAATAAATGGAACACACAATCAAAGATTGGGTCACAATCAGCGATTGGGTGTTCTGAAGTAATGATGATGAGTAACAAACGGAGGAGTGCTGTTTGTAATGCCGTCACACTAATCTGGCCATGTAGGTACACAGCCTGTTGCGTTATGTCACAATAATCATCCTCTTCATGGTAGCCTACCTCATCCACCTACGCCTTTGATGATATTTAAATACCATTCGTCCACTACGGCTTGCTACACTTGCTACACAGTGGCGGATCTTTCTGAATTTACCAACACTCTACACTCATATCCTTTGCTTGTTTTTGTTATCTGTCGACAACACGATAAGAAAACCTATAATATTCGAGGAACATGTTAGTTAGCGGTGGAAGTTTGGGAAAGTTTGTTAGCATCGGGAAGACTTCACTAGGCGAAGAATTCCCCAAATTTGCCGTATGTATGTATGCAGTACACAGTACAGTATTTATTATTTTCGAAAATTGGTAGTAATTTCTGAGATCGCCATCATTCCACATAATATGCATCAGATTTAGCAAGGGTGGCGAAAATTACGCACATACTCACACATCGTATTGTTTGCACTCTGAATCATTCTTGATATAATCACGTTTAGTATCAAATATATCTGTATCGAAACACTTCCAATGTAGGAAGGTAAATTAAATGAACTTCAAATGCATGTTCTATATGTATATGAATGGAGCAATGATGAAACCAAAACATTTATTGGCGAAAGTTTAAAAAATCTGTCTCAACAGCTGAATGTAAATCACGAACCACAGTAAAAGAGATGACACTGTTTATAAATCACAAAAATATGGTAATATTTCTACAATAGTTAGCAACGGGAGCATTATTGTGTAATATTGGACCGTATATAGAAGACAGTTGATTTTTGAGCGACCAGTTGACGAAAAATCAGAACCAATTGAGAAGTTGACAAAACTTATACAATGAACAGTATATTGAAGTGGGTATATAGTGGAATTCAAGATGAGAAAATGATGGAAAAATCTGATAGATTGTTCTCTAGCTATGATGAAAGTGGGGGATAGAAATAGAAGAAAATAAGTAAATGATCATTACTATTCTTATGGATTTCTTTTTTTTTTTCAGGTGAGGTGAGTAGAAAGTAAAAAGATGTTGAGTTGCCCAAAGAAGTGTATTTAGTGACACGAAATTGAATATAGTTGCCATTTAGGATCAAAGCACGAAAATAGCTCCCAGATGAAATCAAGTTCGGGACAAAACGCAACATGGATGAGCCTTGATATACAATAAGATTCATTGATGTTTAATGGGAACACCAAACAAAAATACTAATTCTGATTCCACATGGCGGATTTCAACCAGATCAAAAAACGAGGATAAAATTCACAAAGTTTAAAATTATCTTGAATATTAGGTGAATTTGGATCATTCGCAGTTTCTATGTGACCTACGAATCTACCTACGACCTACTCTGCCTCTAGAAACTAATTTAGTAAATATTCAGTTTTTCAGTAGGTACCCATCATAAGAGTAGACTTTAGATAAGTTTTGGTTTTAAATATGAGGTCAACATCACCACACCCATGTAATTTTATGGTGTCCGGTCGAGTTATTGGACACCAGAGTATATAATTGATTTTTTCAAAGTCTGGCGAGTCCATATGGTTGGATTTTCGTACCGTTAATTATGTTAATGATTTCTGTAATAAAGTCAGTCGGTTATGATAACGGCATACGTGCATCAATAAGTGTGTTTAGTGCCATTCGTATACCGTATCGTAATGAGCGACAGAACTGATCTGAATTCAAGACAAGTTCGATGAATGAGAGATGCTCGAGAGATAGAGGAGGCTGTGACTCGATTGTTCAATCAGATCAATCTGGGAGATTAAATATTGCTTGAATTGTCTTACTCAGAAGCATTCTAATATTCAAATATGCGAGTATTCTGTTCTCCACCTGTGTAAGTTTGAAAATAATATTATGAAGCAATAATATATTTCCATAGAATTGATGGGAATAATTGAATTGTCAAGTTGAGAACTGAATATTTATTAGTTTCAATTCTCCTGAATTTTGTTGGATTTTGATGTGAATCTATAAGCTTGTAGGGTCTGCTATATTGTAATCAAGTAGATAACGTCATAGATCATGGATAGATAAGATTACTGGAAGAATTCGAAATATTGATCACAACATTTTGGAGGATGACAACAACGCAACAACAGAGGAAGTGAACTAATGAAAAACCGTTGTTGGTTAGTTGATTCAGAAAAATATTATAGAAAGTGAGATAAATATAAAATTCCTCTCCTTGAGATTTGTTGATGGTTTCAGTGCATATGCATATGAAGAATTGAATTGGCATAACAATGTCTTCAAAAATAAAATGAGTTGGCGTTAAGACATTTTTTCAATAAATATACACCTATCACCAACAGTCAATGTGTGATTTTTACCAATAATATCTCGATGCGTGGGCATGAAATGACTGACTTATTATTCAGATTTCAAGTCACGTTTCTCGCGTATTCACCTTGTACATTCATCATTCCATTTGCATCGGCTCATTCGGCAGATTTGTGTGTAGGTCAGTGTGACTGTGAGATTAGATCTTTCATGTTCACATTCTTATGTCGACATGGAGTCATCATACCCGAGCACGAAAAATCAATTTGCATTCAAAAATACTCACGTTCTAATTTGACTACTTATATTCACTTGACTGTATAGGAATAGCTTGCAGACTCGTTTGCCTTTATTGTGAACAATACCATATTTCATTGGAGAAACAGAATATCTTAATCAGAAGATACAAATTTATATGTACATACAGAGCACTATCCCTGATTCAAACAGAGAACAAAAACATAGTTTTTATGTTCTGGGTAGAGCATGCGACGTGTCAGGTCAGGGCCATCTAATATTGAAAGATCTAAGGTAGGTGTTCGAAAAAAACTCCAAATTCTTATAGAATTTCGTTGCCATCAACTGTCACGTGCAGGCGCCTACTACGTGTAGCTCTGCGTAAAGCTACCGAATCTGTCATATCTCATCAGACTGAAGGATCTTAGTTGAGGTCTAATGCCTACTTGAGGTCCTAAAGCGCTGACATGATATAACTCATGGTCTCATGGTTGTCGTCATATACAAGTCGCGAAGTGTTTCTAATTCGTCAACAAATTATGGACGACTGCTGGACCGAAACAGATCTGTCTCGCTTTTGCTCGACGAATTGGAGAAACATCTTCAAGTAATATCCTTCAGAAAGTTGCTATGATCCTAAGCTCTCTCTCTCTCTCTCTATATATATATATATACAAATATGGTCTAGAAAGGAAGCACTTGAAAATTATTTCGGTTTATAAGAACGTCCACCATTTTACGTTGAATTCAATTTATTAACGATGTAGAGAACAATGGTGCAGCTACTCTCCTTTTGTCCTATCTAATTTCTTCTGCCAAAACTGTAACATACAGCCAACTTATAACAGCATTTTATACCGGAAAATCACTCATATATTAGTTGTTAGATGACGACAGAAAAATGACAACAAAATCAGTATTATTGATAATTGCATAATCAGTGTTGTAAAAACTTTGATTCAGGAGTAGTAATTCACTACTCAATCAATGATCAGATCACATAATTACAATCTCAAAACATCAAATATGTTTACAGGAATCTGCAAAAATGTCGCTATCTTCTGGGGAGTTTCATAACTTGAATGCCACTATAGCGGAAAATGCCGTTATTGTTTTGGCGAAACAAACCACTATCAGTGACTGCACCAGTCTTCTGTACGTAGTTAATTTTTCATATCAAAACCAGTGGTATCTTGCCATATATCTTGAAATTCACACATTATGCATTCCACTGTGAAAGGAAATTATAAACATGAATCAAACATTTCAAAAGTTCAGAGTTTCTGAAATATATCCAAATCAACAGTGAATATTTCCTTTTTTCACAGATTTTGGGTATTCTGTGTATGGCACTAGCATCACCTGCATACTATGGAGGAACAGAATACTTCCTATTCGTTGCCACTACTAGTTTCATATCAACCATTATATGGATATTTGTATATTTACTGGGTGTTAGAGAAGCGATGAACTGGCCCATCAACTGGATTTTAACAGTAAGTAACAATTTCATTAGTATACCTAGTTCTTCCTACCTAGTATGTAAAATGTATTTTGCATAACGAGAAGAAAATTGTATTATGCCGGTTATAATAGTATAATAGTACTGGTTGATGATTAATGTGGGAACTAAAATACAACCAGCAAGTCAAAAATTTTGCTGCTTCAAATATATACCTACTCTGGGTTTACTGAGGGCGGGTCGTTTAATGGGATCAGCTGATTGAACTAAACCGGTTTTGTTATTGCCTATTGATTAAATCATCATGCAAACCATTGTTGAACTGAGTTTATCTTATAAACCTTTATTGGAAAACTGAAACATAATTGTGAACTCGGCTTAGTCCATCCAACTGGGCTATATGAATAATAAACCCAGTCTCAAACTCAATCAGCGGATTGAACCTATGCTATAATGAAAAACTTGTTTCAAGAAATTATCGTCATAATTTACAGTAATTTTACTATTGTAACCCCAACCGCTGTACATTGTCGCAGTACCAATATCATAATTTGCAACAACATGTTATGATATGAAGTGATTGTTGGAATTTCATGAGTACCTATGACTACCATTATCATCCAGGATTGAAACTGACTCAATTTTAATTTCCGTAGGAGCTGTTGAATACTGGAATCATAACAGCGTTATATATCATCGCCTTTATTGTACAACTCATCGTTTCTGCGTCGATACATCATGCATACAGTCATAGGGGGACATACATTGCTGCAGGGGTAAATATTCTCTTTATTATATACCTATAACAAATATTGTATTTGATTTCATCGAAACATAATACTTAAAAGCTTTCAACAGTGAATGCCGACTGTATCATTCTGTACTTGCTTTTCTTATTATTTTTGTCACAGAGATGGATAATTTTTTTTAATGATTCAGCATAAACGAGCAAGATTTGTTAGAGCCTAGAAATATTTATAAAATTTTTATTGAGATATCGAAATGAAATTTCCAGAATCACCAGAATTTTCCATCATCCTATGAAACCTAAAATACATGGGTATTCTCGATGCTCATCACTGGCATCTCGAAATCCGTGAAAGATACGAAATAGGTTGAATGAAAACAATAAATATATTGCAAAATTGTATAATAGCAAAAAAACAATTACTGTTTTGGTTTTCAAAATATTTGGAGTTTATGGGAAATGAAACGAAACTGGAATTAATTACAGCCCTCCCACAACCTACAAAATATCATATAATAATCATTTGAACTACTCGATTCTACATTTTGTAGCCAATATCTTAGACTCCATATGATTTTCTCTTCTCGTTTTCAAAAACGAATATAGAGAATATAATAATTATTTCAATGTATTCGGAGTAAGGACAGATATTTCAGGTCCTGATTCTTTTGAATGCGTTTATTAGAATAGTTATGAATTTTCGGCAAATAACTTTTGATGCACTAGGAATTTCGATAGGGTTGTAATTAGGAAAATGTGTGTTTTTCAATTGCGCATCGAATAACATTAAAATATACAAGGGCTTCAATTCAAAATGAAAAAATATAGTTCTATAAAATTCAGAAGGTTTTCCACTGAATTCTGCACATTCTTTTCCTTTGATGACTTGTGTCAATCGAACTCGCTTAACGACCCTCTCAGGCATTATTCAATATTTATCTTATGATTTCATCAACAAGGCACTATCTTTTTTGTTATTAATTTTTTTGACCAGTGGTGCAGAATTGATTTTTCAGTTATAATTTTTTCTCCGTGAATATCACAACCGATTTCGATAGAATTCCAGGAGTAGAGCTGTACCGTATGAGGACGAATCAAGAATTTCCTCATGGTCACTCCTGTCTGTCGTAAGAGGCGACTAAATGGATATCCATGGGTGCGACACCACCACATCGACAGAGGTGCTGTGAAATGGGTAACTCCCATGTTTCAGTATTTGGTCGATGCTTCCGGTCATATCCCCATACCCTATCTCCTTCTTCCCAACCCAAACCGCCCATTTCAGCTAGAGAAATGTCTAGATGATGAATTCTCCTAGAGTAAAACACTCCGGAAGTAAAATACCTCTCCATTCGGATTTACGTGCGAGAGGTGCTCGAGGGGGTTCACCATCGAAACATATTAATTTGGAAATAAACCTTTGTAACATCCGAAGTCTGAACAAAAACATGTACAGACTGAGAAACCAGATATACTGGCATTAACTGAGACGCAGGTCAACTTATCAACTCACATGACCTTAGAGGAGGTATATCTCTTTCCCAGAAATGATCTCTCATGCCATCGTGGAGGAGGAACTGGAACCGAAAGAATTCGAAGTGATGTGGCGCAAGATCGATAACCACAAACAAACAAAGTTCATCTGCTGCCTTTATCTATCACCAAACGAACCTACTCCTGGTGACCTCTTCAAATTCCTTCCTCTGAAACTCGATTTCATCAGAATCGCCCAGCAGCTGAAATCATTATCATGGGGGATTTCAATGTCCACAACTCTACATGGCTCAAATTCTCAAACAAAACGGATAACGCAGGACGTCTGGCTGAGGCTTTCGCTATCACCCATGGTCTTGAGCAACTGATATATGAACCCATTCGGATCCCTGATATCAGCAATCATTATGCCAATACGCTCGACATATTCCTCACTGAAAATCCGGAAAGTCCTTGCACCACTAGGAAACTCATCACACACTCATCTCCACGTTATGTCCATGCATCACTCCGCGAACCAGTCCAACACCCCCACGCACTGTTTGGCATTACAATTCAACCGACTAGGATGGCCTTCGCATGTTTTTTTTCGGGGTTTCCTTGGAGGACAATGTGTTTTGAATCGGTAGATCCTACGCAATATGCTGAAGAGATTTCGGAAATCATCATGCTGGGAATGGAAACTTACATACCACATAGCACCAAATCACGAACCACTGGTGAACCATGGTTCAATAGAAACTGTTCTGGGGTCGTTGCTCTGTCGTTGGCGCAGGAACCCATGCCCGCAAACTATAGAGATGAATATGTTGAAGCAATGCAATCGAACAATAGATGAGTCTAAAGAGGCATACAACACGAAGATAAGATCAAAGCTCATAGAGTGCTCAAATCGTTACCGTTCATTTCGTACCTTTGCCAAGGCAATCGGGAGAAATTTCCTTTCTAGCTCATTTCCTCCCCTCACGAAGGATGATGATACATTGGCTACAACACCCCAAGAAAAATCCAACACCTTCGCCAAAATGTTTGTAGACAATCCTACTTTGGATCCACGAGGTCAGGAACTGCCCAAAATCGTTACCATCGATAACCGTATGCAAGAAATTGTCTTCCGGCAACGCTCAACCAGACACATTCTGCTTACACCAGTATGAACACCCTTTTGGACAAACTCGGCGTATTTCCTCCTAACTGGAAGAAAGCTAGGGTCCAACCGATTCCAAAGAAGGACAAGAAAACCCTCCCTAACAACTTTAGACCGATTGCACTACTATCTGTGATCGAGCTCAAGAATCGTGAACGATCGGCAATATGGCTTCCATCATCAGAGGTCAACTAGAGACCTGCTTCCCTACGTGACGAATAAGTGGCAGGTGTCAATCGAGAAACATGTGGAGTCTCTGGCTGTAGCCTTGGATATCTCCAAAGCATTTGACCGAGTTTGACACGAAGGCCTCCAAGAGAAACTTTCGTAAAATGATTTGCCGCCCCAACTATGTGTTTTACTATCGAGTTTCCTTGCAGATAGATCACTCTACGTGGTGGTAGACGAGGTCTCGTCTGATTCAATGACGATCAATACTGATGTTCCACAAGGCTCTGTCTTGGCATCACCTTCATTCTTGCTCCACATAAATGGTTTGTTTAGTGTGACCTTTCAGCCCAATTCATAGCTTTGCGGATGATAGTACACTTCATTCCGCCTTTTCCTCTAGATCCCCTATATCATCCAATGAGACCAGAGTCGAAGACAGGTCGATGCTTCAAATGAGGATCTGACAAGAATTCTGAAATGAGGATCTGGAAATCTAGTAGAGTTAAATGCAACAAAAACTCAAGCTTGTATGTTCACCATGCTGGGTGTCACCACCAACAGCGCTCCCTCATGGGACGATCGTGTCAGGTCCATTGCAAAAACTGCTTTACAAAAACTTTGTTTTCTATTCCGTGCGAAGAGATACTTCACATCCCAGCAACTGCTTATGATCTACAAAGCACAAATTCAACCTGTCCTGGAGTACTGTTCACATGTTTGGAGCTCACCTCCCAAACATACGCTAAAGCTCTTAGATTCAATTCAGAAGATTCGCCTAGTCGATGATCCAACACTCACCAAATGATTGACCTCTCTAGAACATCGTAGAATGGTCGGCGATCTCTGCCTTTTCTATAGATATTTCCACGGTTGGTGCTCAACGGAAATATCATCTATTATGCCACCACTTGCGATTCCTAGTAGACAAACCAGACGAGCTCAGGCTGGCCACACCTACACTGTCCGGCTCGAGACCTGTCGAACATCGCTATACCAAGCATCATTCATCAATAGAACGGCAAAATTGTGGAATTCTTTGCCTAGTGAAGTCTTTCCTGATGCTTACATTTTTCAAACTTTCAAGAAAAATTCCAACACCTTCCTTCTCTCCCAAAATTCCACCGCTAGCTAACACGATGTTCCTTTCGTGTTGTCAACAGATAAAAAAAATGTATGTATGTATATAAGGAGTACTCAAATGTACCACAAAGTATATGGCATGCCATTTAAAGAAATATTTCATCATGACGTCTAACTTTTTTGGGACACCATGCATGATATGAAATATTTTCTGGGTATGTGAGACATGAGACAGGTGGAGTCTGCGAAATAACAAGATCCTAACTCAACTGAGTTATAGAAGATAGCGGTGAGATGCAGGACTCTGTATAAATAAATATGTGTCCCTTACTATTCTCGAGTTCCCAATGATGCATTAGAACTAATTGCCCCATTCTTTCTTGTTGTTTTTCAGGTTTTCGGCATCATCAACGCTGGTGTTTACGGCTTCGCTAGCTACCTCCTACATCTCGAGTGGAAGCGCAGTAAATCAACGAATTAATTATTTTTGGAATAAATTGATGTAAGAAAATCTACGGACTGTCTCAGATTGAGCCACTTTGTTGTAAGAAGAGGATCAACAATGTTCAAAAATGCACCTTCGTGTATACACGACGCTTATGGTGCTCTTATTGTTTGACGAAGCAGCCATGTTTCATGCATTAATGTTATTTCATAATATATACGCATTTTCATGCTGTTGGCACTTTCTTGCATTACTTATATTAACTTAAGTAAATACGAGCAAAATCACATATCAAATATTGATTCATTATACTGTATCTTTATACAATGTGTGACTCGAAAACTTATTCACCGAATGTAATTTCATTCATTTTTTGTACATCTGAAAGTCTCTCGAATGAATGTTATCCAAATATTTATACATATGAGCTCTGTCGCTTGATGTTGTTCGAAGAATATGTAGATGTAGTCACAACACAGTTTGGAAGATAATGATTAAGTTTTCAGATTTTATCACAAATAACATTGTACCTAATATATATATATATATATATATTTTTTTCAAATAAATATTAATTGTTTTTCATTTGTTTTTCTCGATATTATGTAGGTCACTGATGTACGTAATTGAAATATGCGTAGGTATCGATCTTCCAAATGACTAAAATTGAAAAAATCTAATGTGTCCAAGATTATCAAGTCAAATCTATTCTTAGTTGAGAATACGTTTACTGTTCAATGGTTTATGATTATATGTATATGTATTATTTTTATCTAATAGTCCCTTGCTTTTTATTATATGAACATTTTTTCACTGACAGGCCTGGCGGGGGCCCTCTTGCAAGATTTTCATTCTGAAAACAAAAAAGAACGAAATTGTGGTGTGCAAAGTCGAACTATACCCAGGGGTGTCAACGTATTCTTTAGACAAGCCATGGCCTCCAAAGTTTCTAGAGTGAGAGATTCAAACTCAGCAGGGGTTTTGGTTTCAGGAGTTGCAAAATTTTTCAATATTTTATTCATGTCCATGAATCCAACACTTTCTAGATGCAAGAATGAAAATGCTCATAAAAACTCAATTTTTGTCTCCTCACTTGTGATAGTACTCATAATCGTCCGTAAAATCAGAAAAAGTTAACATAAGCAGGATGTTCCAATCGAAGGTCCCGAGTTAGGGTCGTTGATATCGTCGAAGTGATGAGAGAGTATTGAATATTGAATAAGTTTTCCAATTCATGAATCCAACGTCTCTTCCAATTTTGAATTTCAAAACCTCGTGATTCTGGAAACCATGGCCCGTCTAAAGAATACATTGATACCTGATATCTGAGGACGATGTTAAAGTAATCTCATGTTACAATTTCCTTTGTGAATACGTGAGTTTTCAGTGAATATTTCAAATATCAAGTACTTCACAATCTTGCTCAACTCAAAAAGAGAAGAGAAAAATTCATACCTAAAATCGACTTGGATTTCGGAATTAAGCTCCTGAAATTTCTGATTTTCATGCATATTGATCGTTCAATAGAGTAGTTTGTGCGGAATTTCATGTATTTGAACTCACTCAATATAGTTGTGATTCAACATGAGGGTCTTCCTGAGAGGGTGCGTGAGTTATCGCACTTCTAGAATCATCCGATTCATGCAATTCCATGCAGCGCATATTTTCTCATGTAATCGAACAAACATTCTGATTGTAGAGCTTTACCTATCTGGTCGAAATATATAAAACTTATTCTTGTATTTTTTGAAAACGATTTTCGTTCGTTGAAAAACTTAAGTCGTGCTATTCGGTGGGTTCTTGAATGCAGATATTCAATTATTATTGATGAATACCATTGTTATTGTAAGCATCGATACTCTGATACTGAAACCATAATATAATATATACAGGGATGTGCGAAACATGAAGTATTTTCGGCGTACACGGCAATAATTAATTTTTAACTGAAATCGAATCTTCAACCATATTATACATATTATTATCTCCCGTGCCTTTGCTTCCTTCTAAGATCGATATTTCTCGTATTATTCGTATTACTTTTGTGGAATTTTAAGATATTTCAGGCTTTATTAGTCTCTTTTCGAGCGGTTTCTTGCTTCAACAGCTATATTATTTGTTATCCTTTGTACACGTCGGGCACAATATTTTTAGCCATTTTCTTCAGCACAAATGGGAGACAATTTTAATCTTATTGAAAATTTACATTCTTGTTCCATCATTATCGATCTCAGTTTTCTGATTTCCAGTTTCATCTATTTTTTGATTTTTTTTCCAGCAATTTTTCAACATTTTCCGACTGCATTGTATCATCCATTCTGAATATCCAGCAATAAACTTCAACAGCGTATTTCTCGAAGACATCGATCATGAAATTTCAAACAATATCTGACTGAATGCTCCTCTTCAGTCGTTCTACTCACATGCATATGACATTATATTTCATATTGTTTTCAATGACAGAGCCAATTGATATTATTTATACTCGATGTAGTTTTTTCGGCAACTTCCATTTATATACCGATATAATAAATGATAAATGTGTCTGATGATAACCGAATCAACACAATGACCACCAATATTTATATTGTTATTTTTGTGGAAATACATACATATTTTCATTCCTTCCACAATAAATGAACACCTTGCCTGCAAGAAGGATGCAGATCTATTTTTGGTCAAGTATGAGTTTTACATGCAGTGAATACAGAATTGGTGCAAGAACGAGGCAGATTCAATGGTGAATTGAATTATTCATTACAAATCACAATTACAAACCTTGACATGCGAATAGTAAAGGGAGTTTTCATGATATCAGAAATAGACGTGATGATCCGTAGTTCAATTCATAGGAAATCCGTTATATTATTCATTATATAGCATACCTATTCAGAACTATCATTCATATATTTCATAATGGCTGAAAAAGAATGAAGAACTGATATCTCATTTTATATATATATAACATATTTTTTCCATGATTTGGTGAAAGGTAGATTCGGCTTCAATTGTTTTTTTGCTTATCCTTTATTGAAATATTGTATGTAAAAATAAATTCTCGATCGCAAGTGGTTTTTCTTCGTACATAAATATTAAATAATCATCAAAACGTCTACTAAGTCTCAGTAGGCCAACAAAGGTGGAGTCGTAAGAGTAAGGTTCATTGAGTAGTTCCAAATATAGCGAAAGCGTTTAGCGAATGCTCCAGATATCAAAATTATTCGAAACTATTATCGTTACAAAAAACTCATATTTGTGATGATGATTTTATATTCGCCACTATGCAATTGATCTGGAAGTTTTGTACAAGAGTGCATATCATTTCCATATCGCACGAAGACCACGCCGAAGTACGAGTGCTCAATTGTTGGAATGCGTTATAGACAATCTACCTAATCGAGTGATACAGCATGTATTTTCTTCGCCTGGAATAACTTATTTTCATTAATGAATTGATTCTTCATTTATTTGTTATAATGATTGATTAGACAGATCAAAATACATCATAGGTAGGTTCCTATTGACTTTCAACACCGAGTAGTAACGGTTAGTACATAGTCTGAGATTGGTGTGTTTCATATCTCACAGGGAACAGATATGAATTCAAATCCATTCCAGTTGATTGGAATTGCTCACTCATCCATCCATAGATTGTGAGGGATTTTAACAATATACCTACAAGTAGGAGTAGGAAGAAATTGTTAATGAGAACATAATTTATATAACTCAATAAATGGAAAATACAAAATTATGTGATATAGATATGAAAGTGACAATTATTTCATTCATATAGATATTGTATCATGTAACAAGAAACTTTGTAAACGTCAATTCAGTGCGTATTCATGTCATAGTTTGTTACTACAATAACTTAATGTTCATATAGATAGTCGTGTGTCATAATATTCATGTATTCGAAAATTACAATATGAAAAGGAAAACTATTGGTCAGCGCCTATCTTCGTGGCTTCCGCTCCTTCACACATTGATTAAATGAAGGATTTGTAGGAGACTCAGAAGAAAACCTCGAGTAAACAAGCAATTTCAAACGTTACCCAACCGATCTGAATGGCGAAAATTGGGAAATAGGTCGCATTTCGTTCGATCGCGTTACAAGAATAGTCTACGGTCGGGAGTGTTAGTGAATAAATATCCAACAGTCCTACCTACAACCTACAACCCACCTACTCCTACGCAGTTGCAACGGAAGAACATCAAAACTAAACACTCAACAAGTGAAATTGTTGTTGGTGCGTTTATAGTGGTACTGTAATAATACCTCTGGTAGGTAAATGCTGCGTACGCCTTGTTGTTTATTCCTATTCATAACTATTGATGTCAATTGGGTTTACGTTTGAGATAAGACTGTCGTCCTCCGAGCGGGTGATTTTCTTATAGAGCAGCTTTCCATATATCGATCGCGCATCGCCCCAGCAGTTTTGTATTTGTTTCACCAGGAGTGAGTCACACGAGTTGAATTCACTGCTATTTTAAAAGTATTGTGCGCGTTTTGTTTGGTGTTGGATTTCAAAGTGAACACAAACATTTCTTATCGTGAGGTAGTTTTGCTCTTAATTTCTCTAGAAAATGAACACTTCAATTTTGTTTTTGTTGTGCAAACGGAATACATTCATTATTTCGGTTACTGTACAAGTTTATAAGGAATCCCGAGACACGTCAAGTCTAAATTATAAATTGACATTCTTCAAAGTCAAAATGCAATCTCTACCTTCAACCCCTTTCGAAGGACAGGTACAACACCCATTTTTTTGGATGGGAAGTATATAGGCTTGCCATATATCGTTTGATAGGTGTCTTCATTCTCTATCCAAAAATGTCATTGTTTTTAAGTTTTTCGCAACAATTAAGAGAATGAAATCATGTGACACCCAAATTTATTACAATACAATCAATAACCAAAATGTAATGCAAAACACGTCATGAAATGTAAAACACTAAAAGGAGTGTGAATGTCAATGAAGTAGATGTTCAAAATGTTCACTGCGAACGTCTTGGCAACATCCTAAACTTGATTAAAACTGTCTTCCAACATTATTTGAGATATTTATTTTATCTTAATTGTTGCAATTAAGATATAATGAGGCCTCTCAAACGATACTCACGAATTGAGGGTTGTTCATGTCATTCGAAGGATGTCAATTTATAATTTAAATTTGCGGAGTTTCGGGATTTCTTATGAATATGTACAGTAACCGGAATAACGAATTTATCCCTATTGGCTTTCACACACTGTATAGCCACACACACTCAAAATACCTCGCCTGATACCTACTCATCATTTCCACTCTTGCTATGATTCATTATTGAGACGACATATACCAATCACTGAATGAATAAGATTTTTTTCTCTTATTTGTGATCAATACCAATATAAATCATTTCGAGAAAATAAAATTATATTATAGCAACAAAATAAGTGAGATGGAAATGGAATACTCGATCGTTGAAATTACTTCTGTGTACAATAATAATGAGAGATATCACTCTATCTAAGTACCAATTGGGTCATCTGGATTTGTCTACTAGAGTGCCATAGGCTATAGATTTCTATTTTATTTGGAGCCTATAAAAATCAATGCGCGATAATGTTCCTTTTAAATTATTTTCGAACACAATGATTTTCCTATTTTTTTCTTTCAGATATATAACCCTGAAAAAATGTCTCACTCAGTGACGATAACGAGGACTACAACTACTAGTACTACTTCTGCTATTATTATAAACACAGGTTACCTCAAAACATGGCCAGGAATCCTGAAATTCGCAGAACTCGTAAGTAGATGAACAAAAATATTGATCTGAATAAATTATGCAACCATTCGTGATTCCATACCAAGTGGCAGAATTCACAGCTGTGTCCAATATGAGAAATAAATCTAGTCCAATCGAAAATTCAATAGAATACTCACTGAACATCACACTGAAAAAAAAGATAGGGCTCATAGTTAATAAATATTTGTTTGGGTGCCTTTTATTTACAATGAATAAAGGGAAGAAAATTCTATTTTGTATTAGGTAATTTTATTTAATATTAGTAAACGCGATAATATGATTCATTAATAAAAAATTAATAGTTTGTTTGAGGTCGATATATTTATAATTAACAATATAAATTTATTCCTAATGAAACCGTTTGTTGGGTGATATTACCAAAACTGTATTCATTAATAATTTTAAGTTCATTTAAAGTGAATGAGTATTAGTGCCAGATAATAAATACTTATTCATTGAAAATACCGCGCTGACCATTATTATAAGATCTCCTCGATAGGTGCCGTGCACGGTGGCTTCGCTATAAAATGGGCCACGTGTCTCGTCATTGCTACGTCGTACGTCGGGGTCGAGTTTCGTTGTTTGTAGTTGTGTGGTGCCACGTGTATTGTGTGTTGTGTATAGCTTCTGTTATAAAAGTGTAAAAGTTATATACAAGTACCTATCTAACGCAGTTTATCAAGGCGGCTGTGTTGCGCCGTAATGGATCAGGTCCAGGAGCTGGAAAAGTTTCTGAATGACAACAGTTTTGTGGAATTGATAAATATATGTAAAGGTAATTTGGATTAGTATTATGGAATTGTTTATTGACTTTGTGACGGCATCAGATTCGTCACTATACAGCTGTTCGACTTTGAAATCGTCATTATTAGTGGAAATATAATTATAATGATGTTTCATGAATCCACCAGAATTAATTCCAATTCCTTCCATATTGAATTTTCGATTTCAGAAGGCTCATCTTGCGTCCTATTGGTTTATTAATAATTAATAATATTTTTTCATAACAAAAAAGCCCAATCTTTTATTCATAAATTTGATATCAAGCTATACATTAAATAATAATACCTGATTAGGTATCAACAACTTACTTATTTAATTAATATATCCTTTGTTTAACAGAAAATTGTATTTGTAGCAAATGGCGTCGATAGCATAACGACACTCAAAGAAATTGTTCGTGAACCTAACGAATATAAAGAATTAGTGCCCCAGTTAGGGCAAAGGATTAAGTTGAAATCCAAGCTGTTGCTTTTTGAACATTCCCAAGAACAGGCTAATAATATTATTATGTGAGTACCTACATGTCTATTTTGAATTTACAAATTGCAATTGGATAATATACGTAAATGTAGCATTACAGTCTTTTTTTTTAGATCTGACTATGACGACACCGATCATTATATTGAAGAATGTGAGCCACCCAATAAAATATATATTGTAGATATTGATCAGTCTACAGCAGGTCCCAGTCATATTGAGGAAAATGACGAATGTGGCTCAACATCTACCTCTTTCAAAGCCCCAAGTAGAACCATCAGTACTGAATCATCATTAGATGATTTTAATTTATCGGAATTATTGGGAAAAACTTCTATGGGCAGAGCAATAAAAGAGCTATATAAATTGAAACAATGTTTAAGTTCTAAGTGTCAATCGTATCTAGTGGAGATCGTGGTACAACACTTTATAAATGCAGTTCCATTTAGGTAAGACATTTTGTATAGTACTATTAGGTATATACTTTAGAGCTGTGCTACTTTTTTCAATCACCTCTAGATATCAAAAATTTTATTTTATGTAGGTTCTCATTTGAATTTGTTTTTTTTTTGTGTAATAGTCAATATGATTATTGTATATGCACTAGTGTAAAAAGAGTTCGTTTCGACGCACTCAAAAGAGTTGGTATATCACTACAATAATTGTTTCAAAAACGTGGCTGAATAACAATCTAAGTTTCGAATCAGATCTTCAGACGAGTTTTTTTTTATCATTTGAAGTGATTTGAATAAAAATGCATTCCTATAACGTTCCCAAAGTGTCTTTTTTGCATTTGTGTCTAAAGCACTTCCTGTTTGCACTCCTGTGAAAAAGTGTTACTTTTCGATTTTGATAGGTAGGTACAGTGGTGCAAAAAAAATGGTATGGATTCAAGCCTCTGAACGTTAATTATTATTGGTATTGACAGTTATATAAAATGATTATATAAAAATTGCTGTCAATGTAAAATCATATAATTGAAGGTTGTACCAGAGTTTTTGAAATTCAAAACAAGAAATCATAACAAAAAAAATCCAGTCTAGTATTCATCATCTCTGTTCCTTTGTTGAATTATAATATTTTCTCATTTTTATTTTTTTTTAAACAAAACTGTTTTTTATTACAGAAGATTGACTAATGAAGATTTTCGTAACATAGCAAAACTAATAGTTCAAGAATTCCCCAAAGAATTGCCTCAAGTATACTTTACTTCCCCAATAAAAAAACGGAATTCAAGAGACAACAGAAGTGGAATTGCTAGAGGCAAATTAGTTGACAAATTTAGGAATAGATTGACGTTTTTGAGAGAAGCTGGTATTTTGTCGTCTTCTAGATGTCCTTCAGAAATAAATGAAGATCATGATATTGCAGAAAATATTGAAGAAGGTAATACAGGGATAATTTTATCAATCTCCACAATGCACAATGAAATAAACTATGTCCCAATGGCCATCGACTATCAACATTTGGCTACGTCATCATGGTGGAATAGTTTTCTTTCATTGTGTTAGTTCAATAGTTTTGGTTTCGGTTTGATGAAACCGTCACAGTATGTTAATACTAGTTAATTAGCTCTATCAAACTTCATATATGTATCATACCATATCATTTGTTATTCAGGTGAGGATATCCACAAGGAAGATATCATTTGGTTAAGAAATAATCAGGAGCCATGGTCCGATGTAGTAGAAAAATGGAATAGTACTTATGACCACCGACAGAAAATTCACCACATATTTATATTGCTTTATTTTTAGAATGTACCTGTTTTTATTTTCTGTTTTTTTTATCAAAGTTTATTTTGCAATAAAATGTTGTCAGAGACAATATCTATTTGTTTATTTGCTGTTCAGCTTTAGTTGTATAGTAACCCTAATGTATTTTGAATCCTACACCCATCATTTATCTTCATATACTGGGTCGAAGAAATATATATGTACCAATTATGTTTTCATACGAAATAAATGAAATAAAAGAGAAAGAAGGAGTTTCGTGATCTTCGGTTGAAGTTTGGTCATTTTTATTCGGAAACTTGGCTTTTCAGTTATGTATAAAGCATAATACAAATGTCAAGTATCAAGTTTCAAGGAGGAATGAAAATAATCAAACTTCACTGAAATATGAAGAAACTGGCCCCAAGTGAGTAGAGTACCCTGTATCATCTATCCTTGAACATTTATTAACTATAAAAATATATACATATATATTTAATTATATAGAAAAAACACAAAAATTATTATGAATAATGCTCAACACATTATACACAAACCTTATTATTGATAAAAAAACATATAATTACTATATGAGGATATTTTTTTATTGATAATGAAATATGTAACGTTAATAAATATTCTTTATTCATTTGGAAAAAATGCTGAGGTTTGTTATGTACAAACGTTTATTTTCAATGAATAAAAAATATTAATAATAAAAATGTGCTTAGTAAATGGTAATGAAGTATAAAATATTAATGAATATCCTTTATTTATTATAAATAATGTTTTATTTACAGTTCATAAATCTATAGTGAGACCTATATGTATTGGAAATAAATCTGAATTAACTATTAATGAGGAATATTTAAATAATTTTAATGCATTATTTGTTTCTGATAAATAAACGTTTATTCCGCGATATTCGAATAAATAATTTATTAGATGTTAATTAATTTTGTTAACTATGAATAAACTGTTCTTTCAGTGCACTAAATATTTCGACGATTTTGAATATCTTCTCTTATTCCTTATCCAGTACTAGGTATATATATGCTACGAATATTATGTTTTCATTGAGGTTTTCATTATCAAAATCGATCAAAATTTGAGTTTACAAAGGTGATAATATTTATATCAATTGATTACTTAATAATTAATAATAATTTTCGATCGTATACATGTATTTTTTATGAACGCACGATAGTTCCATAATCGGATTGAAATAAAGAGGACTAGGTCACCTGTATATATGGCTGATGACCTAATCTGAAAGATATCTGGTGATATCATAACTGCAAAGAAATATTCAACATCAAGGTAGGTAAACAATATCTATGGTACTATAATAATGTAATAATTTTTCAGAAAATAATTATCTTTATGGAATTTTACAGAGGTAGTCTCGTCCGATATTTGTGGCATGACAAGAACTTGAAGTTATTATTGAATTTTATATATTTTCCTGTACAAACAATTTCACACAGACACATGACCACAGTATTTATTGATTGAGGATATTTCTTTCAGGTCTGATTATACAAGATTCACTCTTCAGTAATCATTGACTTGATTCGAAATAATTAGACGTCATCAATCTATTCTTGGATTTCCGATGTTGAATCAATTTCAAAGAACGTTTATAATATCCATAACGATCTCTCTCGAATTATGTTTCATGATGTTATGGGTTGATCTCAAATGTGCCTTGCAGTTCGATAGTCATATGACTCATAAATACATGAAAATTGAAAAATATATTGAAATTCATATCAAGAATACCTACCACAATAACTCTCTCTTGATGATTTTTTTGTTCAATTTCGAATATTATATAGTAAACGAATTACATCTGGCGTTACTATTCTAATAATAATCAATAATATTCAATAAAACTTTCGAATTGGTGGCTAAGTTTAAGTCAATGAAATCAAGCATTCTTCACAAGACTGTCGCTGTTAAATTATATCAATACTGCAGAACTAACAATACAAGAGTTTTTTGGAGAACTTTACCTGAACCATCTTCAACTAACTCAGTGATAATGATGCTTTTGTTGATCCTACAAATATTTTTTGATAATTTTATATTTTCTATTCAACAAAATTTACTTTTTTCACATCTAATCAGCCGAGAAAAAACTTTCGATGCTCACTCAGTAGGTTATACTCAGAATGCAATAAAAATAGTAAGCTTTTTTGTGTTTTCGAAATCCAAATCTTGATGTTTCCTAGGAACTTACCTATCTAAAAATAACCCGCACGATATTATTCATGAAGATAAGATAAGAACACTATATTTTGTGAATTTATCAAGTTATCTTTCCCGAGATTCCAAGAAAATTGTTTTTTCTCACGATTGAGTCAACTCATGTGTTCAACTTTAGGGTATGACAAGTCCGAGTTATTGTATTCCATGTTCCACCATGTATTCTACTGTTTATTCTTCGATTTTGATGATCATTGAAATTCCAGTTTCAAGGCATCCTTGACCGTAGACTATAATGGAATTGGGTCAATGTAGTGGTTTCATCGAAACATCAAAACAAGAGCGTGACGTTACTTCGATGTGTTGGTTAAATATTGAAGGTACCCAAATGGAAATACTGAGAAAATCATCTTCAGATCTCATGAATATTCTCAAACATTGAGGTCTTGATGAAAATTGTAAAAATCCAACGATGAAACATAATATCAAAATATACAATGAATAATATTTTTGAAAAGTATGGAAAAGTAGTGCAGCCACTTTATATATAGTATTCATTGCACCCCAGAAACCTATCTTCATAATCCTCCAAAGATCTCGTGTATCGGCTCAAAACCCAGCAAAACCCAGCAAAAGGGTATGGATCTATAGTCTCGTTGAACCAATGATATCAAAATGCTATCAGAATCAGCAGCAGAGAATGTACCACACAAAAAAAATCACATATTTCGCGGAAATGTTTACATTTTCAACTTGTTGGATTTCTTTTTGGATAATTCCTTAGGGATGATTCCTCATAATGTTATTTTGATGTCACACACAAAATTATATTTATATACGAATAAATGTTGGTATAGATGCGCAATGTGAATTTATAATAAGAGATGAAAAACTACCATCATTTCTCATAACCAAAACTAAAAAATTATGATGATTTGCATGATAATTCTCACTGAGAAATTAATGCCTCACATTTCTCAGTTCTCAGTATTCATCATCTGAAACATATGATTCGAAACTAGTGCCTAGCATCACCATTTTATAACTTACATAAGGAACCTATTTATATTTTTACAAGGAAGTTAATTATTTACAGATTTTGGGCATAGTCGTAGTTGGTCTAGTCAGCTACTACTTTGACAGATACAAGAATTATGTGAACACTCCCGAAGTGTTCTTCCTTTTGATGGCGGTGACATTCTTGATAGGAACGTTTCTCCTTCTGACCTCGTGCTTGATTTCAATATCAACAGCTTCGATCATCTCGAAAACTATTCACGTAAGTTTCCGTCCATTTATTTTTCAAGAAATCACATAAAATTAGTGATGAGCTCACGCATGGGTTTTATAGTTGTCGGACTTGGCAACAGATAGATGAATGAATATTATATTCTCGATTTCGTTGTTGAGTAATGCAACGTTAAAATCGACCACAGTTCGTATTATGAGATGAATTATCCCGGTAGTGAAGAAAAATAAAGTCATTTGAAGGAGGATATGCAGCGAATGAATCAATGGAAAAACATATGAACATATCCTAATATCTCGATTTGTTTTTCGTTTGTTACGATAATGTCACTTTTGATGTATGATTGGAGAATTCGGTTTTTCGAAGTGCGAAAAGGTGGAATCTGTGTTTGAGGGCATATCTTATGTAATCTTACGCATATTCCTTCTTACGACATACATCACATAGGAAAAGCAAATTTATTTCACTGTTCTTTACAATAAGATCTGCTCATTGGATGATTGGATTATTCATCCAAGTATGAAATACAAGCAGTTTTGTATTTTTTTGCAAGCATCAGGACTAGGCACAAAAGTACACAACTCTGCCGTTCTATTGATGAATAATGCTTGGTGAAGCGAAGTGTCAAACAGGTCTCGAACCTGAACATGAGAGCACCGAGCACCTGATGAGCACCAACCATGAAGATATCTATAAAAAAGGAAAGAAGAAAAATCACCAACTTTTCTACGATGTTTTAGAGATATCAATGAACTCGTGAGGTATCACCGATTATATTGGACCATGGAATCCAAGAGCTTCAGCGTATTTTTGCGAACTGAACTCCAAACATGTAAATAGAGTACTCCACACAGGACAGGTCGAAGTTGCATTTTGTAGATCATGAGGTCATGAAAAGCTGCCAGGCTGTGAAAGTACTACCTCTTCGCACGGAACAGAATGCCGAGTTTTTGTGCACGAGTTCTCGCAATGAACCTCACATAGTCATCATCCCATGGGAGAGCGCTATTGATGGTGATACAGAGCATGGATATAAACGACTTTATAGGAATGGTGGTTTCTTGAATATCATTTTGGGCATTGTGTAATCCACCTTGCTGGTGAAAAGTTTTTGTTGCATTGAAATATACTAGATTTTCAGATACTCATTCGAGTTTTCTTGTCAGATCTTTGTTCATAGTGTCGACCTGCCTCCATCTTGCACCTCTGTCCTCATTAGGTGATATTCGAGCTCTAGAGAAGAAGGCGGTATGAAGTTTACTCTCATACGCAAAGCTGTGGATTGGGTAGAATGTTCCATTCAACAGATCTTTGCTGTAGAGCAAGAACAAAGTTGGTGCAAAGACAGATCCTTGTGAAACACCAGCATTGGTAGTTATTGTACCAGATGAGGTCATTGTATCTGCCACCACATCATAGAGTGATCTATCTGTGAGAAAATTTGATAATAAAACGACATTGTTAGGGCGGCAAACCATGTAACGGAAGTTTTGTTAGAAGGCGGTAGTGCCAAATTTGGTCAAATGCTTTGAAGATATCCGATGCAATAGTCAGAGGTTTCCATGTTTCTCAATTTGAATCCTGCCATATATGTGTCACGTATACGAGCATTTCTTCTTTTGAT
The DNA here is from genome assembly GCA_963576655.1 of Gastrophysa polygoni. Classification (NCBI taxonomy): domain Eukaryota; kingdom Metazoa; phylum Arthropoda; class Insecta; order Coleoptera; family Chrysomelidae; genus Gastrophysa; species Gastrophysa polygoni. The sequence goes on along the minus strand of OY755086.1, from coordinate 16,252,295 downwards.
CTCTGTTGAAAATGCCAGTTCATTCATTTTAGTCAAGAATTTTGTGTTTTCTTGATAACGGATGAGCTCGATGTTAATTGCTTCTTGCATTATTTCAGAGATCAGAGAAAGTAGTGCAAACGAGCGATCTACAAGTTATAGAGAAGGGTTTTCTTGCCCTGCTTTGAAATCGGTTGGATTATAACTATATCCCAGTTGGAACACACCAAGTTAATTCTAAGGCACATTTCTTGGGAATAATAAGCAGAATTCCGTCTGGCCCCATTGCCTTCTTGGCATTGAGATCAAGCAGAATATACCTATAACTGTGCGTTAACGGAAGACAATTTCAGGCATATCGTTATCGATGGTAGCAATATTAGAAAGGTCTTGGCTATGTAGAACGAAAGTAGCATATGCTGCAAACATTATGGCAAAAGTGACATTTTTCCTCATGGTTTTGTAGTCAATTGAAGTGCTATAATCCTTGGTTACATGTTTGGTTTATCCATATTCTGTGGAAAGCGCTCTGCTATAATTTCAAGAATCAAATATACACGATTTTATGTATACACTATGTTCACAGTGTATATATTTAATTTCATTGGTCTCTGGACCGATTGATAATCGTCATTTCGATTTGTTTCCATGCCCTCTAATGTCATTTATTGTTTCCAGGAAGTGGTTTACCATGGTTTTGCTTTCATTCTCTATTTGGCAGCCAGCTTGACTTTCATCATTGAAGTCAACCACAGGAAATCACACTATTCTCGAGATTACGAGCCTTACTTTGCCGCCGCTGTAAGTATTATGAGACTATTATGTGCATATAATTCGTCCTTCTGCCCACACGAGTAGTATTCAAACAGATCTACTATATTTTCATTTTCCAGCTGTTTGTGGGATTTTCTCTCTTCGTTTCTAAAAACATGAATCAAAAATTATTTCAATATATTTGTAGTAAAGACAGATTTTGTGATCTGTCCCAAAATGTCACTGCGCTTGATATTAAACCTTTAGATACCTAAAACAGAAATTCTCTATTTGTCAGTGACACATTGTGTTTGAAAAATTTGGAAATACAAATATATTCAATAATAATAAAACCTCTACTTATCTTGGTGGACGTTTCGGAAACGAATCTGCTCACGTTCTCAACACAATTGAAATATTTTTTTCGCAAAATTTTGACACTGAAAAGTGACAAGTTGGTAGACGGAGGAATTCTGGTTACAAGGTGATTATATAACGCTGTAGATAACAAGACACCAACAATGATGATTTGGTATCCACCAACAATTAGCAATAAAACTCAGGGAGTGGAGGATACATTGAATGTGGAGAAGTGCTTCACTTCAGGTCTTAGAATTTATATGCTGGTAACCTCAAGAAATGCCAATAGCAGATATTGTAGACAATCTTACCTGATTACACTGTCGAACAAACTTAGGTTCCCTCCAGGTAGCGATACTAGAAGTTCACATGCAGGACTATATGTCCCATTAAGAATACAATAGAGCTAGGAAAGATCTAGCTATGGCTATACAATCAGGGCTTGATTCTCTCAGTCTGTTCTCCTAGTCCTATTTGTTGTCCTATTTCTGAGCTAGGTATCAGGCAGCAAAGACATAGGAAGCGATAGAGCGGAAAGGAGATTATATGACGAAGTAAGTTACATGCAGCACAAAGCAGGCTAGATGCAGCGTAAAGCAGGTTAGAGGCAGCTGAGTTTATGGAAGGAGTATAGATACCCAAAATTTGGCCCTGCAAGGGTAGAAAATGGCTATATCTCATAGGGTATGGAGAATTGAGCAGAATTGAGCATTAGATTATTTAGAAACACAACATACCTTGATTTTAGGTGGCCAGAAGTAGCAAGTTCGGTGAGTTGAGAAAATGAAATGATTTAATCAATCCTCATCACTAGTTTTATCCCATGAGTACCATTGAGTAGTCAATAGACCATCTTTTGACTACAATAACTTCCCAGAATAAGATTGATTGATTGAGAAAAATCCGCAAAAATGCGACAGCACACTTTCTGTGTCTACCTCTACTGGTTATCACAAAATGGCCGCTTTTCCCAGGCTCGCGCCGAAATAACGTAGTGGGTCCATTGGGTGTTTTCCGGTTGAGAACTATATCTAAGTATCAAGCAAGAGAAGAAACTGTCAGCCCAATTTGCTCAGTCTGACCCTAACCAAAATTCAAACTGAAGATCTATTATTGATGTTTATCAATTTCTGATAATATATATACCTATGTCCATCAATTCTTTACCATCCCATTGAATTAAATTAATTTGAAGTTTTCGTTCTGCTAGGCCTTCTTTGAAGAAATGAAACCATAACATGTTTTCATTATTTGATATTGAATTTTCCATTTTCATATTCAATTTTCAGAAGTGGGTGCCAAGTTCTATCTATATCAACTGAACAAGAAGCAATATTATTATCTCCGTAAATGCAAACAGACTCTTTGATTTTCCGTTTTTTGGTTGTTGTCTTCTTCTCCTATGATCTTAATATTACTCCAATCGGTCATATGTTGTCCATTTTCACTAAGGATATGATCAGCTAATCTTGATTTGTCAGTATATCTTTTCTTCATATTGTTCTTATGCTCTTTCATCCTTACTGATAGAGGCCTGCTAGTTTCACCGGTATAATATTTTCCACAAACGCATGGTATACTGTAAATACAATTTTTAGATGATTGTTCTTTATTTTTTGGTTTTGTATGTACTCCTATCGGTCATATGTTGTCCATTTTCAGTAAGGATATGTTCAGCTGAACTTGATTTGTCAGTATATCTTTTCTCCATATTGTTCTTATGCTCTTTCATCCTTACTGATAGATGCCTGCTAGTTTCATCGGTATAATATTTTCCACAAAGACATGGTATACTCTAAATACAATTTTTTGATGATTGTTCTTCATTTTTTGGTTTTGTATGAGTCAAAATCGATCTCAATGTATTTTCTAACTTGAACACTATAAATTTTGTACACTCAATCAAACGAAGAAATTAGAGTTCACTTTGGAATTTCATGTAATACTTTCCAATACCGTTGGGATATTTATTTTCCAAACAAAACAATCATTGCAATAAAGTGCACCATTCGCAATATAATACAGTTTGATTTGAGTGTGAATTGTGTTGAAATAAACAATAATTTAGAAGATTCAGGTACTTTTGTTGTAATGGCTGCCCATGGCTACAATTATCAATTGTCCTTGATGCTATTTTCCCATATCGCATAAGCCGAAGCCTACCTGGTATTGATCATTTCTGAGAACAACAAAAATTATAATTTTATTGTTGCACAATAGCGATAAGTTCATGAAAATATTCAAATATCACAAACTTAGATACAACACTCTTTCAGCACGAATTCCATTCGAGATATCGTCAACAGTTTGCTCTAGTGAATTTGCGTACCTACACTAAACTTTTTATATAACCCCACGAAAATAAATCCATATCCAATCAAATTTATTCTGGTAGTCGGTAGGCAATTATGAAATTCTACAAAGTAGACCGACGAAGATATTATTCTTTTTGCGGCGTGAAAGCACCACTGGTTTATGACAATCAGGATTAGCTGAATCTGAAATTGATTATTTGCCCCGGCACCTGTTTCAACCAGCTCTTTTCGTTTCAAAGGTTTTTTTCGTTCCAACAACGTGTACACAATTGAAAATATGCCTAATAAACGAATATGTACCTAGATATTGAAGTAATTGAAATTATTGAATTTCCAAAGAGGATATGTGGTCCGCTGTCCAGTGGCACTTCTTTGCAGGCTTCACTTCAAAAAACAATCCAAAACTAACTAAGTTTGCTCTGTAATTTCGCAGGCACTTTCCATAAGGACATTTTTGTCGCACCATGTAGAGCTTTTTACAAACATCATTCTCAGAAAGAATAAAATAGGAAACAGGATTCTCGAGACGGGTGCCAAAATAAGCCATTGAAGTACTAGCAATAATAATGATGATACATAATTTCGCTGTTATTATTTTTGTAATCAATGCCTACCTTTTCTTCATTCTAGATAATGGGACTCGTAATTTCCTGCCTCTATCTACTGAGTACCATATTCGCACTGAGAAGCTACAGAGGGCTGTGAGGAGAAAAAAATCAACATCAAAACATCCAATCTTGAGTTGTTTCATGAAACAACAGTTCACTCACTTACCTACCTTCATTCTCAATGTACGGTCAACATATCATCAGCTCTTCTAGAGTTCCATTCCTTCTATACAGGGTGTTTCATTAATTTCCTTGCTGGAAAAAGGAAAATATTTCTTTTTTCCAGAGAACCATAGTTGCCGAGATACAGGATGTCAAATTATGAGAAACCGTTCTTTCGATTTTCTTGAAATTCACCGTTGGATTTTTTAGAATAATTTTGAAACGTGACCCTTGCACATATATTCAATATTGAAAGGTTTGTATGGTATTCATAGAAAAATCGGAATAAAATGTCAGTCTATTCATCAATCAATCAATAGCGATTTATCAATCGCAGGGTTGAATTTTTGCATACTACTGCTTATGACAGTTTACTGCAATAAACAAAGCATGTTTCAGTATTTATTTTTTTAACTATGGATGAAGGATCAGAGAAAGTCAATAAATTTAAAGCTATAGATTATTTTTCCGCATATTAGCCATCGATAAGAGAATCATTGTCACGTGGAAGAATTGTCACGTAAATGTGTTGTAATAAAGTAATATTGCATGACATTTTCGGATATTAATTCGGCACGATATAGTTACTACTTTCAACACCATTGAATTGTGATTGTTAGGGGCTGTTTGTAGTTCTATAATGCCGCAATTTTTCTAATTTCATGTACTTATAGAATACAAAGCTGCCATCATTTATATAATGTGCCTTAGATGTGCGCCTTGATCATTATGATTATTAATTCTTCTTAACATTCGTAAGAACTTTGTTTTCAACGCAAAAAACAACTATTTTCCTTTGTATCAATTGCCTCGCAAGGTGGAAGTAGGAACATTTATTCAATTTTTGTCTGTACTTCAAGGGCAGTTCTAATGTGATAGAGGGGGTCATTACCTCCCTGCTTGATGCTGCTCGAAAATCTTTAGGACCGCCCTTGTCATTGCTTATTTCGTATCCGTTTCGTCTAGAATTACTATGTTCAGCTACCAAAGAATTTGGTATATTCATTGTATACATTGAGTTGATTTGTTGCCAAAATGAGAGATGAGTTCTGTTCTTTTCGTAGTTTACTCGAAACTATATAAAGTATCAAAACCATGATTGGTTCTATTTTCGAAAGGAAATTCATTATTTCATCATGTGCGTTGTTGTGTCATACTATGGAGCATATACATAATATTCTCTCTACTCGTATACCTTTAAACTAAGTGTAATTTTGTTATATTTCATTTTTGAGATAGACTAAATAAAGAGATTGTAATTTATTATGTGATTATAATGCAACCGGCATGAACAATGAAAAGTTTTTTTTTATCATCTGTGGACAACACGAATGGGAAACCTATAATGTTCTTCCTATGAATTTACATTATACAGGGTGTACCATAAACTTGTTTAGGCAAGTGGATCTCAGTAAACATAAGAGATTCAGGAGGGTCAATTCCAACTTAGTAAAAACCGGATGTTCACAGACATCTGAAAAAGAGAAATTGTAAAAAAAAATCGTTGGGCGAAGATGAAAACCTCTTTACCTTTTGACAACCTATTTTCAATGAAGTATTCATTTAATCGATTGTTATGATCAACTACCATATTGGGTAGATCGAAAACTATCGGAAAAAAATACAAAATCCAGATTCGTATAAAAAAATGGATGTGACGATGGCCGCTCAAAGATGAAATGTCGAATTTCCAATTTCAATCCCATTATGTTCTGGGAGGAAAGGTGAAAGAATGTCTCTTCAAATCATCTGAGGAAAATATGAAAGAGAGTCTCCAGAATTTCGATTTTCTTCAGATATCTCCTATTTCCATGCACATTCGCCAATAATCAAAGTTGAGAAACACCGAAGATATCAGTTGAAAATTTCATGATTTTTTTTACCGTCCTTGACACTGTTTAAACCGATCAGAACTAGTCGCTAAGTCATATTCAGTCTTAACTAGAAATATAGCCTCGATCTGGTATTATATTTTTACATGGGAATAATAGTTATTTATGGTACTAGTGTGTTATGTTGAAAATAAGTCACGTGAGAAAGATTCATACCACGAGGCCGTCAGGCCGAGTGGTATAAGTTCTCAAGTGACTCAGGAAACATAACACACGAGTGGCATACAATGTTTTATCCAACAAGTGGAAGAAATCATTTTTTTATGAGATAATAATCAATAAGTTTTGTGATCAAATCAAAGCTACTTGCGTCTCAATACCCTGTATATGTCAGAATGACTTGACAGTGACTTTTACATTTTGGTCAAGGTAGGTTGTTTGTTTAGTTGCCACGGGCATAACCTTCGATCATTGAACAGACTAGATAAGTAATCCACACCCCTGGCAATACAGTTTGTTTGAAAGCAACATCTATAGTATATATCTTTGTCTAAACAAGGATAGCAGGAGCTGATTCTCCCAGCACCAGTGCTGTGTTGTCAGAGGGGGTCAAATTTATTATTAATCCATGATGAAACCAAATTGAAAATCCGTAACAATTTCAGTAGTACTTTTCAGCATTTCTTGGTGGGAAAATGAATATCTTTATACTTCCTTCACATTGTTACGAAAAATTCGAATACATATGGTGATTTTTGTAACTTGCTTGTAATCAATAAACTTATTATGACCACGTCACAAGAAAAGTTCAATTCTCAACGCCATATGAAACAATATACATGCTATTCAGTATACAGTTGTCTACTTATACTTTATCATAAATAACGTTCAATTTCAACAATGAACATTTATATCTTTGACGATCAGTGACAGTGCATGTAAGTATATTTACGATTCCAAAGTTCAGTACCTACTAGTGGAAATAATTTTCAAAAAAGTGAAAAACTCGTTTTCAAGGCAAATAGATATGATTGCATATTTGAATGTAATTTTCAAATCTGAAGATGAAACTTTTTTGTATCATTTCACGATATCGTCAAAAATGAAGGAGGTTTCATCTCGAGCAGAATAATATATTTTGACGCAAAAAATTGAGGTCTGATTATTTCATTTCATGTAGATAGATGAAAATCGATAATGAATATGTGTTGACAAGTATTATGACGAAATGTTATATCGACAATAAAATCATTAATCATGTGAAGATGTAGCAAATAGCAGTGTTTCTTATTGAAAACAGGACTGAAATGCAAAACGACCATGGATAATCACACAAATAATTTATTGATTTTTGAATAGGATTGTTTCTGTTAACATACTTCTTACTCTAACTTCCGTTGAATCTTACAATTTACTTGCCTCATGATGGAGTCTCACAGTGAAATATAGAAATATCCTCATATTTTTTATCAAAAATATTAATTGAGTTCATCATTATTCTCAGTGATTTTTCAGCAGCTTCGCATATTTTGACTACAAATAAGGAAGCATTCATCAGTGCTACATATTTTACCACACGACAGTGTCGCAGCTGACCTATGGGTATAATCAATATAATCTGATCAATTCAATTTAAATTCATTTTTATCCATTCCATTTGGGAAAATGCTTCAAAATCTCGAATGATACGACAATGGTAACTCACCTATGAAATGACGTGTTTTGATCGCCGGTTCAAATTGTCTTTAACACACCTCACAACGTCTCACCATTATATCAAATCACCAAAACAGGAAATAAACTGAGTTTCTGAGGAATTCTGAGTACACAAAACTGAATTCAAGTTGAATAATATCGATAAATCAAAACGTAAATAATGACAGATACCAAACAAAGCAATAATCGCCGTTGACTGTCAATATCAAATTGCGGTGTTGCAACGTTGAGCAAAAAGTATTCATGATACCCATGCTGGTCCTCTAGCCCCCAAGAAAGTAAAATTGCTAAGTCTCAGAATAATGTAGCAATCTTCTATCAATCAGAACTGATTTATAATCGTCGTTATTATTATATTTGTGCATTGAACTACATGAATTCATAAAGGACTTTAAATATTATGGACTATTTATCACTTTTTGATGATTGGATATGACAACACTGGCGAAGATTGGGTACTAACATTATGATAATTCTGGGAATTCATGTTAGCTTCAGAATATTTGTTTTGTGGTCCTTCTAGTGGGTTTGTTGTTCGGAGGGCATAACACATTGTTGCAAATGTTTGAATAAATTTTGACACTTGTCAGTTTTCCCTGTAGTAAAAGAAACCTTTTTTGAAGAAAAAAACGTATAGAAAATGGAGGAAATCGATGAAAATTACGTTCCTTACGGAAGCGGAAGAAGCAGCGATGCAGATTTTGCCAGAAAAGTCCCGAGATGCTTACGACAAGGAGTTCAAAATGTTTGAGTCTTGGATGAATTCACGGAAAATAAAAGGGATCGACGAAAATGTTCTATTGGCTTATTTTTTACATTTGCAAAAAAATTAGCCCCATCGTCGCTGTGGACCAAATACTCGATGCTTCGCTCGACTATTCACCTTTATAAAAAAATCGACATTTCGAAATATGGCAAACTAACGAGCTTTTTGAAAAGCAAATCACAGGGATACAAACCAAAGAAGTCCAAGACATTAGAACGACCTGAAATAGAGAAGTTTTTGAACGAAGCTCCCGATGACGAGTACTTGTTGATGAAAGTGGCTTTGATAATGAGGATTAGCGGTGCTTGTAGATGCGATGAATTAGTCAATTTGAAAATAGAAAATATTCAAGACAAAGGGGAATATTTTCACATAGTTTTGCCAGACACTAAAACCAAGAAATCGAGAAGTTTCACCATACTTCAAGAAGGATTTCCAGTCAACCCGATCGAAGTAATAAATTCTCACTTACACTCTCATGCTCATCAAGAAATTATGGTAAGTTCAGTATGACCATAGACTAGATGTTCAGATCTAAGGTGTAACTATGCCAAAAAAAACTATGAGCCAATAATGTATTCTCCATCTTTCATGGAATCAGTAATGAGAAAACTTTCGTGGATACCCTAAGTATAAAATACCATGATTTTTCAGACCAGCTGTATACCGATTCTTATGATTGGTTGGCAGGTATCGCATCGCTACTAGACAACTGAAATGTCTGCGTCCGAAGATAAGATGGTGTATTATACAGAGTGTCCCTGGACTTCCTCTTTTCCTTTCGGGAATGTATAGATGGGTTCAAAATATCACCAGTAACTTCATATTACTTTTTTTCCTAAAATCCTTCGTTACCAAGTTACGGGCCCTGGAAGTTACAAAATAAAAAAAATGATTTTATTTGATAACTTTCAAAGTGAATATTCGGAATCATACAAATTTTGGTGATTGACTGAACTGATGAATTCCTTCGATGAGCTTTCATGAAGGAGTCAGTTGTTTTTGCTACAAAGTCAAGAACGGACTTCCCCCGATGATCCACACCCCAAAACTATGAAATGACAGATATTTTTCAATATTTCCTAACAAAACAAGGTTAACTGGATAAAAGTACTCGTGTGGTGAATCGATTCGAGCTACGATTTCGACATCAAACACGAGATGTATACCATTATTCGAAGAGATTGATTTCGAATGAAAATATTGAGATAAGGAAATGATCCTAGCAATATTTCATTGTTATTGTTGTTTCATTCGTTAGTTCAAAAACACCACGAATCTACAGAACTTGATATTTCTTTTGAAATGATATCTGCATTGTGAATGAAACTTTCAAATGGGTACTGTACTGTTTGTTTAGGACATTTATTTTAGCATATTCTGTATTATCCCTCTGTTATAAATGTTGTTGAATTACCATTATCATAATTATTTTTGTTATGAATGTTTTTTTCTATTTCAAATAATGGTGGGTTTGATGTCGTCGAACAAAAGTGCATTTCCACCAAAAATCGATTTTCCACACGAGTACTTTCATATAGGATTTTGTCCAGGTAACCTTGTTTTGTCAAGAATAATAGATAATGAAGAATATGTGGTGTGGATCATCGGGGGTAGTCAGTTCTTGACTTTGTAGGAAAACAACTGATTCCTGCATGAAAGGTCATCGAAGGAATTCTTCTGCAGTGTATATTTTACACATGATGATCCCGTTAATTCACTCAACTGTATCCTCGTTAGGTATCTCTTCTGCTACTTTGAATTTCACTATCCCGACCTTCGACCTGATATAAATCACGGAATTGAATACGGAAAATGATTGATACAAACGTTATATATTTTTTTCTGAGTCAATCAGGATGTCATGTGAAAAATCGAAAATTGAATGTGAATTATTGGGCACTAAAACATAACCATGATTATGAGGCAATAAAGAATGACAGAGATGAATTTTAATTTATCTCGTCTCTTTCAAATATTTCGCTGTGTTTATCAATTGTTTTTGAACTAAATGAGTAATTGAGCGATCGATAATGTGTTTCATGGACTAACATCATGATTAAAATTCTGTTTTTTTTTCATGGCCTTGAAATGAAATTCACAAACTCTATTTTCACTGGGATAATGCCAAGACAAACTCTCCGACTCTGTATTGCCCTCATGGCTTTCTCACGAACAAAATATTATTTAAACTGTCTGTGAGTTGATCGAGGAGGTAGTATATTGATTTTTGTAGATTTTTCGGAATTCTTTTGTTTATGAAAAATATTGATTAAAATATTTTTTCAATATATTTGTAGTAAGGAAAACCTATGATCTGCTCCTAAATGTCACTGCGCTTGGAATTCAACCTTCAGATACCTAAAAGAGAAATTCTCTATTTATCAGTAATACCCTGTTATGAAAAAAAATGGAAGCCAAATATATTCAATGAATATCAAAATATTAATTTCCTTGTGCTGAAAACGTAAGCAGATTCCTACTCGAAACGTTCACTAGACTAAGGTAAGTGGAAATTTTGATATTTAATATATACGGGGTATTTCATAATTTATGAGCAGAACTTCAGGATGTGATAGTTCGTCTAAATATATGGAAGAAAGTTTCTATCAACTTACCTTAACTAACTGAAATGCGACATTTTCGAGATACAGGGTGTTGAAATTGAAGCTAACGGCGGACATTTCCAACAACTACGTCAACTGATTTTAATGATTTGTTATTGTTTCATCTTCAATTTAGGTTATTATATTATATATTCATATTATATTTATATTGTTCAATCTTCAACGTTTGTTTTTGTTACTTATTCTGACGTTCGCATAATTCACCATGTTTTTCCATATAAAAGTTAATTTTCTTCGGAAATGGTGAACTATAGAGCTTATGACCAAGAGTACCTTTTTTTCATTTTCCAGCTTTTTGTGGGATTTTCTTTCCTCGTTTCTGAAAAATGTAGTAGAAGTTATTGAAAATTATTTCAATATATTTGTAGTAAGGAGAGATTTTGTGATCTCCCCCAAAATGTCACTGCGCTTGAAATAAAACCTTTAGATACCTAAAATAGAAATTCTCTTTTTGTCAGTGACACCTTGTTTTTGAAAAATTTGGAAATACAAATATATTCAATAAGAATGAAACCTCTACTTATGGTGGACGTTTCGGGAACTAATATGCTACCGTTCTCAACACAATTGAAATATTTTTCTCTTTACAAAATTTTTCCAATATGCTGTCGGTTTTGACACTGAGAAGTGACAGTTTGGTGGAGGAGGAATTCTGGTTACAAGGTGTTTTCATTAATTGATAATAAATTTTCCATTTTCATATTCAATTTTCAGAAGTGGGTGCCAAGTTCAATCTATATCAACTGAACAAGAAGCAATATTATTAGAGTAGGAAAACTCAAAGTCATCTCCACAATATTTAATGCTGTGGTTGGATTAATTGTAAATGGTGAAAATGGTGAGACATGTTTCGGACATATATATGTCCATCTTCAGTCTTAACAATCGGCGTAAATATGGTTAGAGATGAAAGTCAATACATTAAAGTTAAAATTTTGAAATTATATAATGAAATGGAATGGGATTCAAACCCATCTATACGAGAGCCCCATTAGGGGGGTTGGAAATCGAAAGCACTCTTCAGTTGGAATGTTTGAAGAATCGAGTGATACTCGATATATCGAGTATCACTTCTTCAAACATTCCAACTGAAGAGTGCTTTCGATTTCCAACCCCCCTAATGGGGCTCTCGTATAGATGGGTTTGAATCCCATTCCATTTCATTATATAATTTCAAAATTTTAACTTTAATGTATTGACTTTCATCTCTAACCATATTTACGCCGATTGTTAAGACTGAAGATGGACATATATATGTCCGAAACATGTCTCACCATTTTCACCATTTACAATTAATCCAACCACAGCATTAAATATTGTGGAGATGACTTTGAGTTTTCCTACTCTAATCTACTAACTCCACTTCGAGAATGGACTACTTCCTTCAATTCAGCAATATTATTGTTTTTGGTTGTTGTCTTCTTTTCCTATGATCTTAATATTACCCCAATCGGCCATGTGTTGTCCATTTCCAGTAAGGATATGTTCAGCTGATTTTGATTTGTCAGTATATCTTTTCTTTATATTGTCCCTATGCTCTTTCATCCTTACTGATAGAGGCCTGCTAGTTTCACCGGTATAATATTTTCCACAAACACATGGTATACTGTAAATACAATTTTTTGATGATTATTCTTCATTTTTCGGTTTTGTATGAGTCAAAATCGATCTCATTGTATTTTCTGTATTGAACACTGTTTTCACTCGAAACTTGTCACCAACACGTTTAATTTTTTCAGATATTCCGGGAATGTATGGGATTACATTTGTTATCAGTGTTGGTTGTCTTTGTGGTTGTTGTATATTCTGTCTGTTCTCAATTTGGTGTATTGTTTTATTAATGAAAGGTTTCGGATAAGTATTGAGTTGTAGAACATCTTTTAGATGGTTCATTTCGGTATTGAAAATTTGGTGGTTGGATGATATGGATTTGGCTCTATCATGAAGTGATTTGATTATTCCTTTCTTCATATATTCGTATGATGATTTGATTGAAAATTGAGGTATCTGTCGGTGTGTGTATTTGTACAATATACACTTGTCATCAAAATATTATTATGCTAAAAATGGTAACAGATTATTAGATTCGATTTCTAATGTGAATTTGATTGTGGGTTCGATATTGTTTATATAATTTAGAAAATTATTTAGTTCCATACGGCCAAATAATGAAAATATCATCTACATATCTGCACCAAGTCTTTGGTTGTTTATTTAATTTCTTTAAAATATTCTCTTCAAAATCTTCCATGAATATATTACCTAAAATAGGAGATAATGGTGAACCCATGGCCATACCAAAATTTTGTTGATAAAAATAATTATCTAATTGAGAGTAAGTTGTTTTGAGACATAGTTCCAAAAATTCTATAATGCCTTCTACACTCAGCTCAGTTCTTTCAATGAGTTTCTCATGGAAACTTACTAAAATATCGTCTGTATCGAGTTGGATGTTATTTAGTTTCTTCAAGAAATGAGGACTATTTCTAATGAAACTTTCACTATTTCCTGATAAAGGTTTGATTATATCTAAAAGAAATCGTGATAAATTTTGACAAGGAGATCCTATTGAACTCACGATAGGTCTTAATGTATTATTTGGTTTATGTATTTTTGGAAGTCCATAAAAATGTGGTATGGTGTTGCTATGGTATCTGGATATATAGGGTGGCCCATCGAAGACGTACCGCAAGGCATCACAGGCTGGGAAAGAACTTTTCGATAAAATCCGAAAACATGTCAAGTTTGTTTGTCAGGGGGACACATTTTGACGTAACAAGCATAGTAAAACCTTCAACCCCCTAAGTAGGGGGGTCAAGCGATACCTCTTTAGAAGGGGCTTGTCATTTCCTATACAGTGCTGCTTAGATTTTTCAAATCGATCTACCCTTTCAGGAAATATATAGCGTTGAAACTCCAACCATCATGTGGGACGAAAAATACAAAGATCGGTTCAATTGTACTTTATCGCAATAAGTTCCTTCAAATGAATTCGCTATTTTTGCCGAGTCGCTGTTTTGCCGATGCACAGATTTTCTTAGGCTCATTTTAGAGAGTAAAAAATTAATGGGATTCATTTCTTCACTTCTGAATTAGGTCAAGTAGTTGCTAGATACATGTCGTGGTTGAAGTGTTTACAAATTGTTGACTTTAAAATTCATTATTATGGTGTATTCAATTGCAGGCAGAGTGGAAATCATTGAGCTTTTTTTCAAAAACGATGAATGTGGAAATCGGGTCGCGGAGTTGTTTAACCAACGGCATCCTGACAAACATTCCTCTGGAAAAATTGTTCGCGAATTGGTGAACAAATTTCGCGAAACAGGTTCAGTTCATAACAAAAAGAAAGAGCTTGAAAATCCAGTACTGAATGAACCTACGGAGATAGCAGAATTGGAGCAAGTTGCTGTTGATAGTACAAGACAATTGGCCATTGCGACGGGTGTGTCTCGTACCAGTATCCAACGGGTATTGAAAAAATACAAATTCAATCCTTACAAAATACGCTTAGTGCACGAACTGAATGAAGACGACTTGGATCGTCGCTTGCAATTTTGCGAAATTATGAGTGAGCGAGCTTTACACAATGGTAATTTTCTATTCAATGTGTGTTTTTCGGACGAATGTTCCTTCTTCCTCAATGGTTTAGTGAATCGCCACAATTGCCGGTACTGGGCTGACACCAATCCAACGATTTTCCCCTAGAAGTTAATTGTGCGGGCCGGTATTTTTGGAAATGCCATTGTAGGACCTTTTTTCCTTCCTGGAAATTCATCTGGCGATATGTACTTGGATTTACTACAAAATGCCATCGACCCAGCTCTAACGAATATCATTGAGAACGACCCAGCATACGATGAACAGGAATAACTGATTTACTAACAAGACGGAGCTCCTCCTCATTATTCCCACAATGTGCGCAATTATGTACATGACACATTTCCAGGACGATGAATAGGACAACGGGGCCCAATAGAATGGCCACCTCGGTCACCCGACTTTAATGGAATTTTTTAGAATCTGTTTATGTTCTTGATGATAGTTTTATAACATTATTTATGAAGTTTTGTTGACGATGTTCTTATCCCAACTTCTTCATATTTCTTTCTTCAATGAGTTTATTGAATTTTCCTATGTGTATCAATTAATCCTTGTAATTTTTTTGTATGCGAAATGAATATATGTGTTGAATCATCTTCGTTTAAGTCGTTGTATAGAAACGAGGAGAGAAAATCCCACAAAAAGCTGGAAAATGAATGTACCACCCCCTCGAATAACTTATACAGACAGTATTAAGTATTAAGAAAATATTAGTGGTTCAAATGGATATCTCAAAAATGTAGTTATTTCAGTGGCGTAGAAGTCAGGGAGAAAAACACCCACCACCCCTTCGGAATCTTCACTAATTATGACTCAAGAAAAAAGCAAAAAACATAAAAAATACTCCTATATTATGAAACACCCTGTATATATTTCTGCAACAAATTGTCACTAACAATAGAATTCCTCTTTCATCTGAAGGTCGAATTCCAAGCGCAGTGATATAGTACTCTTTTCAAATGATTCTTACAGCTACAAAAAAAATAAAATAATTTCTGTATTGCAGGAAAAAAAGTTGATGAAACCTCACTCAACTATTTGATGTATTGAATTCAGAGAATGAAAGAATATGGATAGTGATAGCAGCAGTGAAATATCCTGTACCCCAACTATCAGTCGAAGATTACTTGAAATTTCATGAATATTTTACTATTACATTGAATACTCTGCTATACGTATTTTCAGATTATGAAAGTAGATCTGATTCTAGTGTAATTTCACTGAGATCTCCTGGAAACAGTGATTTTTTAACTAGTGAAACCAATTATTATTATCAGCCCATAGAGTCAGAGGGCAACCTGAATCCGGCCCTGGGATGATGTGCAACGTTAAGAGTTATTTACAACGAGACAAAATTCGCCCATATATTCTACCAATTGTAATAAAAGTTTGGTCTGTCACACAGGAAAGCATTCTAAATTCACCAAGTCCAAAAATAGTTCCAGTGAACCCTATTTGAGAGCTCGATGCCCCCGCTATGTTTATGTCGGTCTGTCTAGTCACACAAACACCTTCGTGGGTAGACCTCTCCTTCTGAAACTCAAGCGTCTTCTGAAAATTTGTCTTCTTTCGAAAAAATAATGCGAAAAGGACCGACGATAGTGAATGTTAGTGGCGGTCAAGGCGGTATACCTTGCTGTTGTTGTCGTTGTTGTACCTGTCTTCAGCTGCATGTTTTGAAATCTGAACCAGGAGTCATCAAACTGGCAGAAATTGTGAGTATCTGAATATTCTGAGTATATCTACCTGGTCCAGATGAAGAGGAATTCTTCTATAGCTATGAGTACCCAAATGACAGATTCCGTAATTTTTGAGTATTTCATGGAAAAAGACATCCTTCATTGATATTGTGCCATTTTGTTATATTCAGAACTGGTGCTCTGTGAAAATAATAATGAAAAAGTGTGAAACTTCCAAAAACAATATTGTCTCTGATGTCCAGGAATGATTTTTTACGATAGCGCAAGAACTTAATGAGTTTTTCAGGGGGGGCATGAGTTGATAGAAATTTGTAACCAAAGTTATGAGATCATATACAAGGTGTCCCACGATTTCCTCAACAAGCAATATCTCTGTCATTTGAAAAGATAGAAAGATGAATCAAAAAAGTTTTGAAAGGCGTCAACTAGTCCATCTGACTGCACCCATGAAACGATCTTCCGTTCATTCAACCTTCAAAAAATCACCCATAACTTTTTTTTTCAAATGGCTTTTTGTTTCATTTCATGTGAATTGAATCTATGAATCTGAATTGATAATGCTTTTAAGGGAATTATGGGACTGCCTGTACATTCAAACATGCTCATTTCCATAATAACTCTGTAACTTTCTGATGGCATTGAGCTGCTGTTGCTTTCAAATCAATTTTTTTGGATTATCTAGTTAAATAATTTGACGATTGCCAAAAAACTAGTGTGTATACTTCAAGATAATCCTGATGATTTCTCTAAGTATCCGAATTACTATTCTAGTTGCAAGTAATTGTACCTTTATACACTGTTTATGGGTTTTCCAAAATATGCAAAAATCAAATTCGTCAATAATATCAGTGGTGAATTTACCAATTCTTACGATAAATTCGTATTTACTATTTCTATTTCAATAAAAAAGTCCTATGAACAGAACCTTACTGAGAACAAATATTTAATGATCCTTTCTTCCAAAAACAATATTATTATTTTTCATGTATATGCGTTTTCCGACAAAAAACAACTATTTCCTACTTATTCCTTTGTTTTTGTCTTAGACGACCTACCACAAAAATGCCTTTTACCAAGAGCGCAGTATACCCCAGAACATTATTTTCCGTATATCTATTTGTTTTACTGCACTTTCATTTATCCGTCTGTGTTGTTTTATGAGATGGGATGTTTCAGTGTTCGAGAAAACATTCAATACAAAAATTGATTTTGGTTTGTATAACGTATAACGTATGCTTTCTTGCTGTTGAAAACCAGTCAAGACTTTAGTAAACCAATATCAGCTATTCAGAACTCTAGATCCGCCTGTGAACTGATGAAGACCTGTATTTTTCTTTCATTTTCGTGATTATCTCAGTAATATCTATCTGAATATTCTTTCTTGTTTTCCCCCCAATACAAACCAGCAAATAATTTTCAGTAAAAAATATGTGAGTGACTTTTCGAATCAACGGCACATTGATTGGCTCTCAAATTCTCAATTCTTTTCATACACCATCCATCGTGAACCACCCTGTATGGCGAATTATGAGTATTCGAAAATTCGTATCTTCTGAAATAGCTGACATTTTTCTTTGGAGCAGGGTATGGTATGCTAGCGCGATTTCTATTTGAAATGACATTGTTTCAGAAAAGGCTTCATGAGTACAAAAATTTTTTGTATGATATAGACTTGAAGGATTTTTTCCTTAATAGACTTTTTCTTTTATAGATTTTGGGATTTTTCTGTCAGAGTCTGGCCTTGAATTTTGGAGCAAACTATGCAGCAACGATCGGCACATCATTTCAGTCATTCCTTACCACAGCCTCTTCGTGTCTATTCACCAGTTTGCTTTTGCTAATTTGCTACGTTTTTTCTCAAAAATCTTGCAGTCTGCTGAGGTCATCACTATTCGTAAGTAAACATTTCGAAAGAAACACTCTCAACAAATATTCCGGGAATAGTCGACCTTTGTTTTTTTTTCAAGGGGAGCATCTTTTGATAGATGAGTTAAGTTACCTCCTTTCCATGTAGGTATTCACATTCTTGAAAAATCACAGACACGTACATATTTCTTGGGATATTGCTGAATGTTTGAATGTTGAGAAGGCTAATATTTCTGAAAAAAAACCCGGAATACAGGGTGATACATGAGGAATTCCCCATTGTCGAAAGGTGAATAGAGTGAACCAAGACGAGTCGGTGTGACTGTATGGAAAGTTTTCATTGGCATCCATAACAGAGATGTAAATTTATCGTATAACTTTTTGACGAACGATATTTTAGAATATTGATAATAATAATAATAATAATAAAATGTCTTTATTTTAATTATCCTCGGCGAAGTCCAGTCAAAAACTGCTCTACTTAACCGAGTACCAGTTACATATAATATAGTTCGTGAAAAGAAATATAGTTATTTAGATACATAAATGATAACAACCATAATATGGAATATATATATATATATATATATATATATATATATATATATATAAATGAATCAGAAGCTTATATAACTAAATTATTCAAGAGTACGCAATGAGTGAGCATTCAAGTAGCCAAAAGATATTCCCTATAACATTTTTTGAAAGTATTGAGCGATTTATTTTTGATAGCTATTGGAATAGCGTTGAATACATTCACTGCGAAGTGAGAAAATGATCTCCTGAACGCAGCCGTTGAATGCCTGGGTATCACAAGAAGATGCCTGTTTCTGGTTTCCACGTCATGAACAACAGACCGATATGTTAACTTTTTTCTAATGTATGGAGGACTTTCTTCCGCCAAAACTTTATGAACGAGACATGCAAGGTGTAATTTTCTTCTGTTTTCCATATTAAGCCATCCTATTTCAGCTAATAACGGAGTTACGTGGTCTCTGATTCTCAATGCATAAACAAAGCGAATACAAGCATTTTGAATTCTTTGAATTCTAGCTGATGTTCGAACATCGAGACATGGTCCATAAATTATATCTCCGTAGTTTGAATGACTTAAAACTAATGATTCACACAACTGTTTTCTCAGATTTTTATTCAGAATTGTCCTATTACGGTACAAATTTCTCAAAGACATATAGCTTTTCTGGACTACTTGTTTAATATGTGTTTTGAAACGTAGATCATCATCAATAAGTAGCCCCAGATTTTTTATTGTTCGACTAGGCTCAATACCCACACCATTAATCGCCACTTCATCCATTATATGAACTTTATTACCGAAACAGATCATCTGTGATTTAGTAGGATTCAATTTCAGACCGTGTTTATTCGAGTAGTCGAATATTTCATTGAGGGTATCATTGATTTTTGAAATTACTATATTAGCATTGTCCTCCTTGAAGCTTGCATACACTTGGGTGTCATCTGCGAATTGATGTATAGAACAATTTACAGAGATATCTTTCAAGTCCATTGTATATAATAAAAAAAGGAGCGGGCCTAATATTGAGCCCTGAGGAATTCCTCGAGGTAACGGCATTGAGCTAGAGCTGGTTTCTCCTATGGTAACATATTGACATCGGTTGGATAGGTAGCTTTCAATTAATCTTATTGTTTCAGTGGAAAAACTGAAATAATGGAGTTTAGCCAATAATAGATTATGTCCCAGGGTATCGAAGGCTTTACTATAATCTAGCGTAACCAGTAACGTTGTGTTGCCTTCATCAGTTGCCCGAAATATATCATCTAATACCTTCGTCAACGCTGTTGTTGTACTGTGTCCAGACCGAAATCCAGATTGGCAATCTATTCATCGTGATCCGTGGCAGCGACGTATTTTTCTTGAGACTATCCAAGAAACTATAATATGAATGACGAATTCCAGTGCCACAAGAGTTGTCAAAGTTATTTTTCTGGTTTTCTCTTTTAACTACTTTCAGCTTCAGTTCAACTAGATTATCGAGAAATCAGTTTTGTATGAATTAAGTATGATGATAAGTGATATTAAAAAAAAAGTTATATATAGGTCAAAATTGGAAATCCAGTCAAAATATATTGTTTGAAATATTTTCAATGAACTCGTCGAAGTGTGCTATGATAATTGAAGAGCAGTTCATATGTAAAATTGCTCAATTTTTATCAGCAGATTTTTTTCTAAAAAACGATCAGGAAGGGAATTTGTTTTGTCAAAACATTGACAAATAAATTTTTCAAATCCGGCACCGAAACATTTCTGCTATTTTTCATGCTATCTTGTATAGTCTCAAGAAATATACGTCGCTGCCAAATTTAAGTAGATTACGTTGATTAATTTCTGAAATATCGTTCGTTAAAGTTCTACGACATATTCACAAAATACCCTGTATAGCCTTTATGGATGTCCAAAAGAAGCAGAGCCTGATCTAGCTATTCACCCGATTAGGGCAAAAACGATATTTGCAGCCCTTCAAAAAGGCACCTTATACGTCATGAGCATGATGTCATCCCAGAGATAATATGGTGCAATTTTTAACAGACTCGAAAAGGTTATGTGTATGTACTAGAATCGATTAATATTTCACATATTGTGTGTGACAGCCAAACGAAATAAATTCATTATTTCAGCTATTGTACATATTTATATGAAGATCCGGAAACGCGTCAAATTCAAATAATAAATTGACATTCTTCAACGTCAAAATGCGATCCCTACCTTCAACCCCTTCGAATGACATGAACAACCCCAAATATTTTTGATGATATATATATATATATAGATATATAGGCATGTGATATATCGTTTGAAAGGTCTCTTCATTCTCTAATCAGAAATGTTATCGTTTTCAAGTTCATTGCAACGATTAGAATGGAATAAAATCATAGGCTTACCGAAATTCGCTACAATACAATCAAACACTAAAATGCAATGCAAAACGTAATAAAATGTAAAGAATAGGAATATGGATGGTAATGAAGTATATGTCCAAAATGTTCACCGCGAACATTATTCAACTATTTAACATATCAGCAAGCGTTATTTGTTCTTACAAGTCATTTGAATCAAAAGGTTTAGTTTTGTACCGAACGCTCTTCACGTATAACCATAAATAGAAATCATCAACATCAAAAGAAACATTTCCATCCGAATCGGTTCAAAATTCAAAAGATATGAACCATGCATGGGTACCTACCCAGCGGAGTCAGGTCCTTATTTCCTATTCTTTCTTTGTGCTTTTCAGGATGCAGCATAAAGACAAAGACATCACAGTAAACTCGTTGGCAAAGGCAAAAGTACACACTCCGCATGATACTTTCCTCATATAATTTTTTAACAATATGTCACCTGTACTTTATCTGTATCTACAAGAGACAAAACAAGAATAATTAAAAAAATATCCTAAATTTTATATCAAGAATTTCGTTTTCATTTTTGACGTATGAAAATGACTATTAGACTTTCACACTTTCTTAACCTACAGTGCTGAGTACTGTCTGAGCGTCTGTCTGAGCATTTTTAAGAGATTCTTCTCTCGCACTCAATTGCTCTAGGCATTTGTCCTACCCCCCTGGATCAGGCCCTGGCTCCTGTGAAGGAGAATTTCCCAGACTGTAAATAAGTGCTTTATATCCAAAAAAGGGCACAAAAACAAGTTTTTCAAGACTAGTGCATAGAAATTATGCTGTAGTATGACATTTGATAGCTTCGTTGGTACCATGAACAAAATTTCAGCATATCTGGACCTACTAACGATATATTATATTTTTTTTTTTTGTTTTCGTAGGAGACACTATTCAATGGTGTAGCTGCCTTCAGCTACATAACTTCTTGTTCGTACTTAGGATGGGCCGTGAACATGTTCCTTCAACCGATGTATGTTGTTACACCGTATTACCAAGTCTATCCAGCAATGAGTGCAGCTTATGTAAGTCGATTTCAATTTTTTTGACTATTGCATTGGCATTCATAATGATGAATAATCTGTTTTCGTTTCTAGATGGTCGGAACTTTTCTAGGACTCGTTTATGCATACGATGCTTACAAGGCTTATAAATATTTCAAAGGATTTAGATGAACATCATGTCTGCACTTTTTCATTACCAAATTCAAAACAGTGTCTACGTAAACTAGTCATAATGAAGTCAATATTTATTTAGTGATATTCAATATACTTTGTATTTATTTGAACATTTAATATATTTACATGTACATTTCCTATGTTTATTTCATATTTTCGTTGATGCAAAGTCTTTCAAGCTATATTTCGAAAAGATTTATTGACACATATCAAATCGACAAATAATGGACCACTCTTTGGTTATGCTCGGAGTTTCTCTGTTCGTTCTTTGAACCATGAATTCCAAGAACAGAATAGTTCAAGAGGTGATCAACATTATATCATTGATTTCATCTATTGTTATACATATTTGTTTCCCTATCTCTCACAAGTTGTCTTCATAAATTATATATCATTATCATCAACTCAATATTTTTACTCTCTTCGAATATTTATGTCGTATAAGCAATATTGTAAAAATGGTTGAATTCATTGAGAAACAATTAAGAAAATAAATTTCATGAACTGTAGTTCTTTAAATATAATGTTTCAGAACCTTCGATAATCATAGATAGATAGATAGCTCTTTATTTCCAACAGGTATACACCCAATTACAGGAAATGCTAGAAGGTAATATTCAACATAACGAATTACAAAACGACAAATATAAATAAATGTATATACGTGCATGTAAATGAATAATTGATTATATATTAAAACGCTACAGTTGAAAAACTAAAATGAGAAAAAAAAGGAGAAGTTTGAGAGTGCTCACATTGATATCACATACATCACAGATCAAAGTATAATTAGAACACATTAACGACACTGGTGCCCTGCGCATTACGTTTGTTCTCACAATAAAAGGTCGTCTCACTTCTAGAATTAAGGCGAGGAATATGATATATATATATATATATAATATACTGATATTAATGCTACAGAAATAATAATAATACACATACCTACTTTTTGATATCATTACCAGATTATTGGTATCACAAGCAAACCTACCTACCATGAAGATTTCAATTTTATGCAATTAGTAAAAATCTGCCTTTCCAAGCTTTGGATTTGGACACTATTTTTTAAAAAATCGAAAATGGCTGGACTGATTTGATTTTTTTTCTGTTTTTCTAAATACAACGGGGGTTTTAAGAAATGAGAAAATTAGGAAAATCTTGACGGAACAGCCGGAAATTCGCCTTTCTTATTTTACATGGTATTGTCACTCTATTTAGTGCTGCTAGAAACCACTTCGGATTATTTTCAATGGATGGCGTTCGTGGCCAGGGTGGCCAACTGGTCTTCACCGATTTACTCACGAATTGAGGTCTCGTGAATATGCTTCCACAGAACAGATCTGCTGCTAAAGAATGTGCTCGGTCGGTGGCAACCCTGAAAAGCACCCAACCCCTAAGCAACAGCTGAAAAAAAATTCTACTTTTGTACGGGAATTGAATTGAACTTTGGATAAGTTTGAATAGGTGGCATTCGTGGTGGACCTATCATGCCAGTTACGCCATGCATAACTGTTATTCATTCCGTGCTGCCATGTGAAATCTTTAATTATTGAAAACTTTTTCCAAAGGTAGTGGGTTTTGACAATAGATCTGGTTGAACCAAATTGAATACCAGGCTCAGATATAACCAAAAATTTATTCAAATGTTTTTGAGCGAGAGTCATGGATAGTTATTTCTCAATGTTTAGGTGAATATATATATAAGGTATTGTTGTACTAACAATTTATTCACGAAGATACGAAACATATCTGACAAGATATTCTTTGACATTACAATCAATAGATTTTGAACAACAAGAAAGAGGGGAAAAAGTGCCACTTCGGATTGCAGTTTGAAATATTCAATTGATAAGTTTCAAATGGTTTCATAACACCAGCAATTGTATTTCCATCGAGATTTCCGTGTTCTATCTGACTTGAATATTAGGTGGTAAATTGCACGTAATATTTTTTTAATTCATGTTATTTAACTATGAAGACTGAAACATCATGCGAACCATTGTTGATTTGGTGTATCTCTATGTAACCTTTACTGAAAAACTGAAACTAAATTGGTAAACTAGGCTCATGAGACTGATGAGGCCTCTGGGGGGTCAAAACAGATCTGTCTCGCTTCTGCTCGACGAATTGCAAACATTTTCAATCAATCTTCCAACCGGCCCTACTTCTAGATCTTTCATTATTTAGACAATAATTGTGAATTTGTGACTCTAACCAAATTTTCAATGTGCCATCTTTTCTTTGTATAGTTACAATGATTTTTCATTTCAAACTGAAGGAGAATGTAACATTGACATGGTGTTTTGAAAATAAAATGGTAGAAAGAAGCTAGTTTTTGCCTCTAATGTATATACTGACCTACTGATCTAAGCCAGGTCCAGCTCAAATCAAATATTCCTGGATATTAACAATATAATATCTCCGAGTTGTGACCAGAGACAGTCGTGCTAATCTGTGCTCCGTACTTATTCGTAGGTTCTAGTGTTCAATTTATAGATAAATGAGTTACTTTTTATATCAAACTATGCAGAATTGAAAACCTTATTCAGTGAAGTGAATCCTTATCTGTCTCAATCAGTGCAACGGAGTGACTTCTCACATAATTCAAGTTCAGATACTCATTTAATTTATCTGGTAGTCCAAGAAACTTGTAAAAAGTGCTTTTTTTATCACCATGCCTGAAACATGTGGCATTTGTAGTGGGTCGGTGACTCGCACAAATCTGGGAATCTCTTGTGAAGGTCAATGTGCAAAAACATTTCACATGAAGTGTGTCAATCTGCCAGTGGCGTTCCACGACATACCCGAAAATTCA
The DNA here is from genome assembly GCA_963576655.1 of Gastrophysa polygoni. Lineage (NCBI taxonomy): Eukaryota > Metazoa > Arthropoda > Insecta > Coleoptera > Chrysomelidae > Gastrophysa > Gastrophysa polygoni. The sequence goes on along the minus strand of OY755086.1, from coordinate 16,227,081 downwards.
GGGATAAGCTGGTCCTGCAAAAAGTGTAAAGTGAATATCAATGATATGATATTTGAGAAACTCTTGATATCTATTACAACTATACATGAGGATCTGAAGGATATGAAATCTAAACAGACTGAAATATTTGAATCCCTCAACTATTACGGAAACAAAATTGATGACTTTGGAGCCCGTTTAGATGGATTCCAGAAAACGATCAATTCCGTTCAAGATGTCAAAGACGATGTCCTACAATTGAAGAAGGAATGCTATAACCTCAGAGCAGAGATAGAATCGATGCATCAGTATAATCGTATACAGAATATAGAGGTATTCGGAGTTCTTGAAAAAAGTGGTGAAAACCCATTCTCTATCATCAAGACCCTGGCTGAGAAAACGAAATTTCCACTTGTAGAATCTGATATTATGGAATGCTATAGGATCCAATCACACCCAGGAAAGAAAGACAACAAAAGCCCAAGAAATATTATCGCAAAATTTTCCAACCGTGCAACAAAAAATAAATTCATGGAAGCTTTGAAACCGAGCAAAAATAGCTTATCTGCGAATATTTTTGGTTTCCAGGAAACCAGTCGAATCTATGTCAACGATCATCTTTCACACTATTTCAAATTACTATTCAAGAAAGCTAGGGATTTCTGCCAAACTAAGGAGTATAAATACTGTTGGGTGAAAGACTCAAAGATCTACGTGAAAAAATCTGACGATTCTCGAGGTATTCAGATAACAAGCGAAGAAATACTGAAAAAACTAGCCTAAAAAGTATCACTCAAATGACAATATTGGATGCTTTTTCAGTACATTCAACGACTTCCGATTGTATTACCAAAATACGCGAGGATTGAGGACTAAAACCGATCAATTCTTACAGGCAACTCTCTCTTTAGATTACGACTTTATCTGTGCATCTGAAACCTGGTTAAATGAAGATATCTCCAACTCAGAACTATTTTCATCTTCCTACGAAGTATACCGCAGGGATCGCGATAAAATAACTAGTGGAAAAGTAACGGGTGGTGGGGTCTTGATAGCAGTTCGTAAGGAATTTTCTTCAGCGAGTTTATCGCAGTGGAGTACAAATTGTAAGGTAGAAGATCTTTGGGTATCAGTAGCTCTGGAGGAAGGTAAAAAACTATTACTCTGTTGTATTTATGCTCCTCCTGACATAACTTCCAACAAACTCACAATATACCTTGACAATATTGAAAATATAATAAATAGTAACTCTGAAAAAACTTTCATTATCGTCGGAGATTTCAATTTACCCATAATAGAATGGAAAGTCGATGCTTCTGACCCCTCTGGATACGTTCCAACCGGCGCTACTGATAACAAAAGCGAAAGATTTATCGATTGCATTTCACTTTTGAATTTAAAACAGTACAATAATGTGAGGAATGCTAATAATAAAGTGTTAGATTTAGTATTATCAAATTGTAATGAACTTGCTGTATGTCCTGCTTTGTTACCTTTCGTGTTTGAGGATGTGCATCATAAAGCCATCGAAATAACACTTAGTTTAAAATATTTCAAACAATTGCCACAAAACTCTTACACCAAAATAATGTATCATAAAGCTGATTACAATAGCATAAATACTTTCTTGAACTCTGTCCGATGGGAGCTTTTATTCAATTCAGTAGATATTGATGTTTCAGTTGGACGTTTTTACGATGTAATAAATCAAGCTATTAGAAATTTTATGCCAACTACTAGAAGAAATCATAACAATAGCCCCTTCTGGTTTTCAAAGGAGACCGTTAAATTATTGATAGATAAAAGCAATTATCACAAAAAGTGGAAAACACATAAAAACCAAAATGATTACCTTCGTTTTTCATATTTACGCAAAGAACTAAAAAAAAGTATCAGTAATGACTACAAAAAGTACGTAAACAAAACAGAAGAGAGAATAAAGAGTGATACGAAAGCATTTTGGTCCTTTATATCAAACAAAAAACGTAATCCATCAATTCCCTTGCAAATGAACTTCAACAATAAAACGTATGAAGGAACTGAATCAATATGCAATATGTTCTCTGATTATTTTGGTAGTGTGTTCGAGAATAATCAAAGTCCATGCTTAATCGAAGAAAGGCTGGCATATAATAATTTCAACATAACGTTCATCTCTGAAAATCAAATAAATGAAACACTGAACGAACTTGATACAAAAAAAGGTCCGGGGCCCGATGGAATACCCCCCCTATTCATTAAATGTTGTATTCAAAGTTTAGTTCGGCCGCTACATCTCCTGTTTGATAGGTCACTACTTCTCGGAAAGTTTCCTCTCAAATGGAAAGTTGCTCAAGTAATACCAATATTCAAATCAGGCGATAGAACAGATGTTCGAAATTATAGACCCATATCAATACTAAATTCATTCGGCAAAGTTTTTGAAGCAACATTAACCAAAGAGTTATTGTTTCTTACCAAAAATCATATAACGCCATTTCAGCATGGTTTTTTCAAAAAAAGAGGTGTGGTGACCAATTTGACACCGGTCGTACAAGATATCCTTGAGAATATGGAGTATGAATCCTCTACCTGTGCAGTGTATACCGATTTCTCAGAGGCATTTGATAAAGTACATCATGCTACCCTGATAAAAAAACTGGAAAATTTCAGTATACACGGCCACTTGTTGGGGCTTTTAGCATCATATGTATCTGATAGGCATCAATATGTGGCCTTGAATAATAATAAATCAAGAGAATGTCTTGTTTCATCTGGTGTTCCTCAGGGATCTCATCTTGGCCCAATCCTTTTCAGTATATTTATCAATGATATTGAAAATTGTTTCAGGACTTCAAAATTTGTAATATATGCTGATGACCTGAAAGTTTTCACCAAAATAGCTAATATCTCAGACTATGCATATTTTCAAGAAGACTTAGACAGACTTTACGACTTCTGTTCTGAGAACAGGCTATTTCTGAATATCAAAAAATGCCATCACATCCTATTCTCTCGATGCAAAAATCCTCCAACACAGGATGTATACTTGAATAATCAGATGATCCCTAGAAGCAATCTGGTCCGTGATTTAGGAGTATTGATGGATACAAAATTAACATTCGATTGTCACATCGAGACAATGGTTGGGAGGGCGCTTCGTACTCTTGGATTCATTCTTAGAAATTCGAGGAACTTTCGTAATCATAATTCCATAATCACCATGTTTAAATCACTGGTCAGACCAATTCTGGAATATTGCTCATCTATATGGAATCCAGTATATGAAAAATATGTGACACGTATTGAATACGTCCAAAAAAAACTCGTCAACAACCTGAACTTCAGATATTTCCGATATCGTCACTATGTTGATTATGAAACAAACTTGAAGTTCTACAAGCTAGAACGTCTTTTCCTGAGGAGAGAATATGTGGATATATTGTTAACTTATAAAATATTTAATAATATTATTGACTCTCAATCTTCAATTATGTATTTCAATCTGAATTGTCAATCAAGAATCGTAAGAAATAGACTAACATTTTATCCTCCAATGTATACAACAAACTATTATGGTAACTCACCTGTAATACGATGCATGAACTCATATAATATAATATGTCACTCTGAAATTGATATCTTTCATCACACACTGGCAAATTTCAAAAAAAAACTGAAACACTTTTTACTGCAGTTTTATAATAGGCTCCCAGACGAATAGTTCTTTCTCTTTCACATGTTTTCTTTTCAAGTTTAACTATCTTGTTATTGTTAATATATTTTTTTTTCTCCATTTAATTGTCACTTCCTACCTTAGGACACAACTTGTTATTAGTCATCATATTTTGTAAATTTGAGCTGTCCTGTTATTGGATGAACCCTAATAGGTTCATCTGTTGGATAGCCATGCACTTCTAATAAATAAATAAATAAATAAATATTTGAACTGAACCTGCATTTCGTCTGAATGGATTCAGATGTTTCAGAGATCAAGATGAAAGGGAGTATTGATGTGGAAACAGCATGCTGCGGAAATGACCAGGATGTCGAACCAGATTTCATTAATACATTGTACCAGTGGCGGACATGAGTAGTAATTTGGGCACCTATCCCAGTATCGTGTATGACTTCAGATAAACCACTTTATATGACAAAAATGAAATGCAAATAGGTTTTATCAATTCAGTTCATGATAGCATATATCTAACCATACGAACTTACAGTATTTAGTATTCTGTGTTACGTGTGTGGTATTTATAAAATGTAGATATGTTTTCTTTCACTTTTTCGAATGACTTTTGTGTATTTCGGAAAATGAAGGCAGGTACTTTACCTTTATATGTTCATCTGTCTCGTATACGGAAGGAAATAATCGAAATTTTAGAGCAAAAGTACAAAATGAGTCGTGGAAGATGCAGTTACTTCTATGAAATGATTTGTTTAATTTTTTGCCAAAAATCAACCGATTTCTGCTCAAATGTATCTAATATAATATAGCTGTGGACATTGTAGATACATTATGTATGTATTTTGTTTTCTCGATTCTAACTGTTAATTCAATAGGTAATTCATTATAGAAATATAGTAGTGTATAGCTACTTTTCGTATGATGACGTGATATCAGGTTTCCATTACATTGAATGATATATTGCCTAGAATTTCATCTTGTAGATTTTCTTGAAGAGATGAAATGTTTTTCTCATGTATTTTATATGGAAATTTTCAATCTGATGAAAGATGAAGTTATGATTGCTACTCCCCGAGCAATAACATTGAATGATAAATGTGATGAACTTGTCAGTGTACAGTAAATATTTGTCAAGTGTTTCATGTTGAATGAATTCAACTTTCCGAATCAAATGTATGTGTCAGATATGTAACAAAATTCTACACATGATATAAGTAGAAAAAATGTAATTGTTATACTTCATCAGATATTTCGTGTGTTTTTGGAGAGGGAGTTGAATAGTTATCTCCTGGAATTTCACAACATCCAATCAGCAAAACCAAGAAGTTTGAGATGAATGTGCATAAAATATCCTATCAAAAAAAACTCCAGTAGGTGTCTATCAAATTCCATTTCTGAGAGTCAGATTTTGAATTTTTCTCTGCTTCTCATCTGGATAATTATAGGTATGAATTTAAATTATAAAGATTTCCTCCATTTGCGAAAGACAAGTTGCTAACTGATTTTTGATTCCTCATGATCAGCAACAATGCACAATTAATTATGCATCCGAAATTTTTCGATTTGTTATTGATTGTTGAAACCTAGTTCTGAAGATCTAAACGGTAGATGAAAGGAATGAAGCTTGTGACTTTGTAATACCAATTCCGATTGAAATCATGGTATATTTGGTATTTTGAATAATCATTGATGTTGATCATTAATCTAATCATGATTTTTCAACATGATTCATGATTTTTAGAAAACCTCAGGCAGGTCACCCCTACATTGTCAGGCTCGAGACCTGCCGAAGTTCACTCTACTAAGCATCATTCAACGATAGAACTGCAAAGTTGTGGAATTCTTTACCTCACGAAGTATAGTATAGTATAGTATAGTATAGTATAGTATAGTATAGTATAGTATAGTATAGTATAGTATAGTATAGTATAGTATAGTATAGTATAGTATAGTATAGTATAGTATAGTATAGTATAGTATACTATACTATAGTATATTTTATTTGACCATGTTATGTACATAAAACATTTATGGCAAGTCGCATAGGCAATATGACTTCAAAGTCAAGAATATAAAATGATGAAATATTCTATCACTACAAGTATTATATAAATTTCAGCTGAAAATCAATATACTGACTTACAATTGATCAGCGAAAATATTAAAAATTCGAACAAGTTGAAAAAAAAATACAACAAATAAAGACAATTAGTGCACATCTAGATATTTACAGAGGAAAATACAGAGAATCGGGATGAAAAATTTTTGAAGGTAAAAGTGGATTAAAATCAAATGCACAATGAACTGGCAGAGACGATATAGCTATCAATGTCATAAAAACAATGGCTGAGCAGAAATTTTTTTATCACCGTTTTGAATCTATTGAATTCCAATATTTTGACAGAGTTATCAAGAGTGTTATAGAGATTGAGGTTCAAGGAGTTTTCGCAGCAGACAGCTAATCTATGTCGTGGAATAGTCAGTAAATCAGCCGATCTTGTGTTATAATCGTGTGAATCAGAATGTCTGGAGAATTTGTTCACATTTTTGTGTATTTCTAATAAAACTGTAAATATGTACAGAGTAGGCAGTGGCATGATACCAAGTTGGATAAAATGTTGAAGACAATGGTCTCTAAAGCCCACGTTTGCCAATATTCTGATAGCTTTTTTTTGACATCTAAAAACTGCTATAGCATTCGTTGAATTCCCCCAAAGTAGGATACCATAAGAAAGCACTGAATGGAATAAGGAATAGTATGTCATTTTTAAGATACTGCTATTTGTAATGGGTTTTAGTCGTCTCAGTAAAAACAGAATACTAGATAATTTTCGAACGACGTGATCTACGTGATTGGACCAGTTTAATCTGTCGTCGATGATGAGACCAAGAAACGTAACGTTTTTCCCTTCTTGGTAATTTGTGTTTGAAGAAACTATTATATTTTGAGTTTTATTTTCATTCAAGTTTAGTTTATTTTGAACAAACCATTTTTTGGCTATACTAACAATCTCAGATTTATCTTCAGTAAGGTTATTATGAGATTTACCAGAGCATATCAGGGTTGTATCGTCAGCGAATAAAATACATTTAGTAGGTGCAATGTATTGGCACAAGTCATTGATGTATACTATAAATAAGAAAGGTCCGAGGACTGAACCCTGAGGTACCCCATGATTAATTTTTCTATATTCAGACTTTACGTTGTTCAATTCTACACATTGGTATCTATTTGAGAGGTAAGAATGAAGCAGATCTGAGGTAGTGCCTCTTATTCCATAGTAGCTCAGATTTTCAATCAGTAGGTCATGCGATATGCAGTCGAAAGCTTTCGTTAGGTCGCATAGTGTCAGTGAAGAATGTTTGTTTTCATCAAGACCCTCTACTATATCAGTCACAATTTTGAAAGCAGCCTGTGTGGTGGATTTATTTTTACGGAAACCGTAATTCGCTGAAGTAAAATCTCTTTTCGAAGTAGGAGTACAACCTATCTTTCAAAATGTATTCAATGATTTTGCCAATTATGGATATAATGTTGATTGGCCGATATTCATCCCTTCTTGAATAATGGTATTACTTTAGAGATTTAGAGAGTATTTGCTGATCTAATACTCACGACCTCCAAAAAAAGAAAGAAAAGTTCCAATACCTTCCTCCGTTCCGAACATTCCACCACTGGCTATATATGATACATGTATATCTGATACTTGACGTTTTCTTTATAATACAGTCTGTCCAAGATAAGGTTGCACAGCATGGGGATCTCGGAAACGGTAGGAGATACGGAGTCTGTTAAATGGGGAAAAAGTTGCACATTCGGAGGCTCATACCAACAGCCTTCGAAAATTTCCAAAATTGTTTTTAGTTTTTCAGTTATATCGAAAAAAGTGAATTTTTGGAATATCTATTTTATTTTTTTTTCTCCGTTATTATTAGAGATACAGAAAAACTGAAAATACTTTTTCATAGCAACTTTTGATGACGTTCAACGAGGTGATACCGATTTTTCTATGCGACGTTTCGTATTCGTAGAACCATCATCAACTTTTGTTTTTTAAATACGGTCCTGATAATTCTTTCACAGATTCTGAAAGCTTTTTTTATTCTGAATTCAACCATGTATTATACAAGGTGGTTTGAATGTGTTTCGACCTATTTTTAGCTATCATCAGTGTTTTTTTCGAAATTCCAAAGGAAAAATGCCATCAGTTCCACTTATTTTGAAGGAAAATTAGTCAACACACTAATACCTTATCAACTCGTTCCAATTGATAGGCTTATAGGGATAATTAGTTCGAAAAATCTAATTATGACAGGCTCCTTCGGAAAAATACGAATACAATTTTTTCTCAATGTTTTTAACTGGAGTATAATTTCTTCATAATCACTCACTATTCTGCAAAAATTGAATTTTCGTTGTTTCAATAGTTTTTCCAATTGCAATCATGAAATAATTCATTTCATCAAATCGATCAATGAAGAATACGACGATATTATGCTATGTACAGCTTGGAAAATCTAGCTGTGCCTCTGAGATGCTCGAGAAAGTGCGAGCGAGAAACGGTGATGGTTGCTGTGCGAAGAAGATAAAAGATAATATTCAGAGGCACAGCTAGATTTGCCAAGCTGTACTAAGTAAAGTAGGCGTTGAAAATTGTTTCGAGTTTTCGGAATCTGTCATAATTAGTCGTGTCACTACATATTCTAATTAGATGTTTGATAATGGAAAACTTCACAAATGGAGAAAAATACGATATGCTGACATGCTACATTCTGTGCCAACGGAATTGCGTTGAAGCGGAACGTTTGTATCTCAATAGGTACCCAGAAAGAAGGCAACCTGAAAAAACAATGTTTAGAAGGTTAGTGGCAAATTTGAAAGAACATGGTTCATTCAAAAAACCTATTCGTTCTCGTCAGAAACTATGTGATGAAGATAAGGTGAACACTGTATTACTTGCAGTTACTGAGAATCCGACGATATCAATTAGAGGAATCCAACGAACAACTGGGATCACGAAATCAACAACCCATTTTATTTTGCGGAAACAAAAGTTCCATCCATACAAATTCAGAATATGTCAAGCGCTGAGACCAGGCGATGACGAAAGGCGCAGGACATTCTGTGAGTGGTATACCAGGAAATGTCAAAATTTTGAAGATTTCCCTCGAAAAATCATCTGGTCTGATGAAAGCATGGTCACTAATAATGGTATCTTCAATAGAAAAAATACACATTATTGGTCACGAGAAAATGAACATTTATACAAAACAGCGAGACACCAACACCGTTTCGGCTTTAATATGTGGGTTGCAATATTTGGTACACGAATTATTGGTCCTTTTATTTACCATGAAACATTGACTTCCGAACTTTATAGAAATTTGCTTGAGAATCATCTTGAGGAAACTCTGGATAATTTACCGATTGCGGAAGTTGAGAACTGATGGTTTCAACAAGATGGCGCTCCGGCACATAATTCCAGAGAAGTTCGTGCGTTTTTATCCAGACAATTTCCCGAAAAATGGATTGGTACTTATTCTACAGTCCCTTGGCCGGCGCGGTCGCCTGATTTGACACCGCTGGATTTTTTTCTTTGGGGATATATCAAAAACTATGTTTATGCAAATAACTTTGATAATGAAGAAGAACTAAGGGACAGTGTCATCGAAGCATTCAATTGTATTACCCCAGAAATGCTTAGTAATGTCTTAGAAGCAACTGTGAGAAGAGGATATCTTTGTTTAGAGAATAATGGTTATCATTTTGAACATTTGTTATGAATGTTTCTGTTGGTAGTATTGTCAAAGCTAAGTTATTAAAGTAATTCGTGTAAGAATTCATAAACAATTTGAAGCGCTGCATTGAATAATTTAGTGAAATATGTTTTTTTCACTTTTCAGTATTGAATAACTAGTCCATCAATGTTTGACACTAAATGATCAGAAATAAGTGGAACTGATGGCATTTTTCCTTTGGAATTTCGAAAAAAACACTGATGATAGCTAAAAATAGGTCGAAACACATTCAAACCACCTTGTATAATACATGGTTGAATTCAGAATGAAAAAAGAATTCAGAATCTGTGAAAGAATCAGGACCGTATTTAAAAAACAAAAGTTGATGATGGTTCTACGAATACGAAACGTCGCATAGAAAAATCGGTATCACCTCGTTGAACGTCATCAAAAGTTGCTATGAAAAAGTATTTTCAGTTTTTCTGTATCTCTAATAATAACGGAGAAAAAAAATAAAATAGATATTCCAAAAATTCACTTTTTTCGATATAACTGAAAAACTAAAAACAATTTTGGAAATTTTCGAAGGCTGTTGGTATGAGCCTCCGAATGCGCAACTTTTTCCCCATTTAACAGACTCCGTATCTCCTACCGTTTCCGAGATCCCCATGCTGTGCAACCTTATCTTGGACAGACTGTATATTACTGTGAACCGACCACTTGTGATCATTGCGGCAATGCATTTTCTAGACACAATGAACCTGTCTATCTAACTATCATCTAAACTAATTTTGATTTTTCTAGCCTGTTGTTCAAACTACTTTTAAATCCTCTCTTGTTTCATTCTTGAAAAAAAAAAATTAACAAGTTACTAGGTACAACGAGAATAATCTACTTGTTACATTATTCCAGGAAGAATAATTCGAAGTACATTATTTTCATTGAATGACAACACATTTTTGTGACTAGGCGTCTGTTCAAACTTGTTTCCGTTCGGCATTAGCTAATCCAGCCTCCAGGATCTCGTGTCTATATTGCATGGCAACAAAAGTTCTCAAAAATCCGGCGAATTATTAGTTCCAATTTATTCGTACTCCCTAGTGATATCATTACGGATAATTATTATGTAGGTTGTATACCTTCACTATACTATACCTACGAATCACAAATTGAAAATAGAATTCTGTTGTTTCAGTCACGTTTTAGCGTCCCTAATGGAAAAATACACACCTTTGAATTTCACTGAAATACTTTCTACGTATTGTTTACAGCAACGAAAGGAAAGACGCCCCCTAACCGTCCTATTATCTCTGTGACGCCAATGACATTCCATCGCTTACCCAACTCATAAAAACTTCTAACACCATTCCGGCTCGGCTTTGGAAGTAATTATTATAGTGTGCATACCCCGCTCCTGCATCTCTAGATACATCATCGACATCGAGTGATATTGGTAGGTACCCGCAACTGCATTCATCGATCGGTACCACTCTTTCGCTTGGTACTACTCCAATCGAAACAGTTCCCGCAAGAACAGAACCCATAGAGTGACGTCAAGAAGTGGTGGCTACGAGATTCTAACAGCGTTTTCGAATAACGTTTGGGGTGTAAAAGGGACCTACTTCCGTTGCCAAGAAGATCTAGTATCTAGTGTGTGGTCACGTGATGATTTCGTGCAAGCTGTGGTGAATTACATTGGCTTACCTGACTCCTATATATATATATACATATATATATATATCTATTATGGCTGAAGAAAATTTCTTGAGGGAAAGTGAAGTACCATGGATGGACGGTGAGTGAAATTTTGACTGATACAAGTAGTGACGAGGCGTGTTAGATCATTTCCTTACATCAATAACAGTTCTGCTGTCGAGATTTACAAGTTTGGAGGGAATGTACAGTGTTGAATTTGTAGATAGAAAGTGCCGATTTTCACAATACTTCCCTCCTCATTTTAGAATCAACCAATGCCGCAATCAGAACTTCTACAGCCTCCCCATGTTTTTGATATACAGGGCGAAAATGAAAATTTTCAACTAAATATACGAATTATGAATTTCGATTCCATATAATCATTCATTTAAAGAAAATCAAGCAAAAATATCACTCCAAATGGTATATTTATCTAACAGTTCCATTCAGATCTTTTGAGATAATTGAATTTATTTTCATTTTTTACGTTCTGATTTAACAACAATTTCTGTATTCATATTGAAATGAAAAAAGAACGCCACTGTATTATACTAAAGAATCATTTGAGATCCCCTTTCTATTTCGCCAATGAATTGAAAGGTAACCAAGATGTGAGAGGTGCTCAAAAAGTGAGAATTCTCAATTTCGCCCATGTTTCTCATAAACATTGGGGGTTATTCCTCGGAAAATTCTGTTTGTGGTATTGTTCGTTTCACAAAAAAAGTAGTAATAATAAGAAGACCACAAGTCTCTCTTGCCACATTGTACATACATGTACAAAAGTGTGTGAAAAAAATTGGAAACTAAATAGTATATTTAAAATAATGAAATGAAATATTGAAAATAATGAGTTCAATCGATCAAATGTCAATCAACTTTGGAATATAATTTTGAGCAACCTGTAGGTCACATCTTTCAACTGCTTGATGATTTTTATAACTTCATTCGCCCATATGGATGATGTAAGATGAATCCATTATGCTGCTGCTGAATGAAAAATTATTATTTTGAATATTATTAGACCACAAATCCCAATAATTGAAGATTTCGATTCTTTAAAATTGACTCACGTATGGGGAGCATTCAACAAACGCCAGTTAGAATTGAATTTGAATAAACGAAGTTGAAGTCTACTTCCGGTATTACCGGAAGTGACCCATCAACGAAAATATTTCAGTCGAATTCGCCCTAGTTTATTGTCCCTTGCTGCTAAATTTCATTATTTCATTACGAATAGTTTCCAAGGAACGTGCAGAGGAAGCTTTCCGTGAATAGTCCTGTATAAGTGTACTAAGGTTAATATCCAGAAACTATCGGGTTGAACTGAATCCATGCCAGAAACATTAGGCCGAGTATTAGGCATGATTAACTCTGTGTTTTTTCTCACTGAGTCACATACAAAATAATACCGAATAATTATAATTGATTGCCTTTCATCGAAATAACCATTGAATATCTAGATTTAAAAAATTATTCTGGTTATACCTATATCTCTGAGAAAGGTGGTGTTACCATGTACTAGTACTCCAAAAATATGTAATTGCAACAAAAGATATGTGTGCTTCAATCTCACAAACAAATCAACCAAGTTTAAAAAAAATGGCTTTTCGCGATATGGAATTGAAACAATTATTTTTCTAAACTTCAACACCCTATATGGCGGAAACTGAGCGTTTTCAAACTGAGAAGAATCTTCATAGTACTTTTTCTCGTTTCAATAAGCACTATGCCCCATTGAACTTTGGACAAACAAAAAAATAAAATACCTTATATATGGCCATAAATACAGTAGGACGCGCGGCTTGCAACAGAAAATTGTAGAAAAATCGTATTTCCTCAAAATTAAATTGAAATGGACAAATAATAGTGGTTCGACTGGGGATTCATAAGACTCAATACGGTACAAAATCCCAGAAATTACACTTTTGTTCTTATATTCTGGAGGTGCAGAAAAATGTAAAATAATGTGTAGTATTCATGGGTCCTGAAATGAAAGAGAAAAACGAATCAATACTCTGTCAACCATGAAACCATGACTTTGTCTAAAAAATACGTTGACATCTGGTTTGAATACTACTATACATACCAAAATATAGCAGATATTTTATCATTTTATTTCATATTTTCATAGCGAGAGTATCCTGAAAAAAGGACCACAAAATCGAGCACACAAGGAATTTTCCATACAAAATAATTATACGTGTGAAATTTATATATATATATATATATATATATATAAATTAATTAATAATTAATTAATTAATAAATTATATATATATATATATATATTAGATATATATTAGTCAAATTGCTTTCATACTTTCAGACTACCACTTTCGCATATTCTCTGTTTCCTATCACAATCGTTTCCACAATCTAAATTCTAATATCCACCTTGATTTTAATATTATATAACTATTCTTCTTTTGACTGTTTCAACTGTTAGTCAGTGATCAGCGACGAATGATAAATAATGTTATCATGCTGTCCTCATTGTTTTGAGACCAAAAAAATATGTCATATTCCTGCAGTTCATTTTATGACTCATTAAGAAATACGTACACACATTTTTTTCATTCCTATATCGTTCTTCATATGAAGTCCATCATATCAGTAGTTGAAACAAACAACAATAATGGCGAACTGGAATAAGGTACATAATACATTTACAAACGTGATAATATTGATAATAATACTCCGCTCATTTTATTCGAGTTGAGGATAATAATCAAACGCCAGATGTTAGGAAACCCTATAACTTCTCTCGTAAATCAATCCGAAATTCATCACTTGACATATATACACATTAATCAGTACCCACACGACACACGTACAGGGTTTTCCTGTATATTTTTGCACTCCACCTAGAGGGGTTATTTCCAAAGTAATGGATATGAAATTTTAAAATTTTTCCATTAAAATTTCTTGTCGAAATTTCAAATTATTTTGGCAAATCATATCTTGACATTATATCAATTTTGTATGTGTATATTATCTCAAATCTAAAAGACCTGTTTTTTCTCATTTCGAATATATATGTATATATATATGTATATATATATATATATGTGTGTGATTTATTTGAAAAACTCTGCACGTACCTACAGGTAGGACATCAGGTATCAGGTACACCGTGCACCAATATTACAATTATCTACCTAGTACCTATTTAACAATCTCGAGAGTGTGAAAATATCTTATTTGTAATTGTTGAATGATGAAGAACAGTTTCATTTTGAATTAACACAAAGGCAAGGTCAAATCGTGTCTTGAATCAAATTATGTACATAACTTGAATATTTTCAATAGTTTGAAAGTTCGGTTCTTACGTGCCAATTTAATAAACAATGTCGAAAGAAACAAACATCATGATCATTGAATACTCATTAGGTAGGTAGGTACATACATAATTATCTGAAAAATATACAGCTAATCGTATACCTAATACTTGGAAAATGTGTTTCTTCTATTTTTGTATCGGTTCACATTCTTTTCTTGTATCATATGGTTCACATACGACTGATCAGTGATAAAGTTGCACCAAACGAGGGCGCTCAACAATGAACATAGAGAAACTCAATGTTGGTACACTATTTGATCACTGGTACTACCAACTTATGCAAACCTGACACATTTCTTGTCACATTTTGACTTATGTCATTTTTCTGTTCCTGTCATGCAATAATGTGAAATTAAATTTAATCAACTCTGATTTGCAGAAAACCATGGATAAATCTCCAGAAAATTATAAAAAGATAGTGCTTAATAGTTTGATCACATGTTTCTACTTACCAGGAATAATTATCAGCTTGCATTTCATCGGAAATCTATACACCATCGGAATAGAGACTACTTACCTTGAACATATCCTAGTATTTGCTGAGATCTTCAAGTACCTTCATTGTTGTTATACTCAGAAGTTACCTAAGAAAAAAAGCATTACAGCTAATATTTGTTACACTATCATAACATGTGCTATAATGATTATTGTGTTTTATGTTGGTGCAGTACTATTTGGTGCCCCAATATTATCCAAGCAGCATGAGACATTATTTTTTGCCTCACTCATGACTGCTCTCACTGTACTACCAGTTTGTGTACACCTAGATCCTGATAATGTTTTCACAATGTTTTCATCAATAACTCAATTTGAGGGAACCAGGTATCAACAATATTTTTTGCTGAACATCAGGATGACTATGTTTGGTGCTTGGTTAGGTGCTGTTCTGATGCCATTAGACTGGAATCAGCCCTATCAAGAATGGCCAATTCCATGTTGCTATGGGGCCATAGCTGGATATTTCATTGGGAATTTTTCGAATGTGCTCAACTATGTCAATTCAAGTTTTTCACCTTTTCGAAGATCCGGAAAATTTGGTTTATAAAAATGATAGTAATTGTATAATAAATAACTGCAGATATATATGTATGTATATTATGTATATATGTATGTATATTATGTATATATATATATATATATATATATATATGTATGTATATTTCCACACTAGTATGGTATAGTTGTTGAACATATAAGGTTATCAATAATTCAAGAAAAACTACTTCATATGCTGCAGAAAATATCTGTAAATATCAAAACATATCTGTGTGAGTATTATTTCTTCACAATCTTCAGTTTTTCAACATTCAATTTGATTTTTATCAATATCATTGATTTTCTGAATGTATCCTAAACTACTTCAATCACACTCAAATATGTCATTCTTGAGCATAACTTCATTCCATTCTAAACCATTTCTCTCTTCCAGAGGAGCTCTCAACACAGTCCACTACTATACCAGAACTCATAGAAGCAGAATCCAAGCAACTAGCAACTGTAGTTATTTTTGTGATTTCTGCTATTTTGGCTATCACCTTACTATTCTTGATAGCCCTCTTCATAGATTGCAGACATCAGTGAGTACTCAAGATAATTATTATTTTAATTATAATGATATATCATTATACAATATTTCAATTATAATAATGATATACTTCGTTTGCTGTCTGAAAATAATGCTTTCACATCATTATGTTTATTTATATTCAATTTTAAGAGGGTAGCTTTGAATCGTCTGAGGGGTGTCCACTGAATTGTCATGGTGTTCAGAGACCTACAAATATTGATAGAGACTGCCTATGCCCTTATGTTATGGTAATATGAGTCTCATATATCTGTTTTCACATAGAATGATAATAAGTTCATGTATTATCTCAAAAGATGTGGGAACAAGAGCATTATCTTACCATAAGTTGGGATTTCAACATGGCCATGATGAGATCCAGTTTTTTGAATGGCAATCATTCCTAAAAAATGTACCTTTTCAGAAAATATTTCATTTCAAAAAATTAACAAGTGAATTCCAAAATTAACTGCATTCATATAGGTGTAAGACGCAAAAAAACAGTTTGGGAGAGAAGGAAGGTGTGGGGATTTTTCTTGAAAGTTTGGAGGTTGTAAGCAACAGGAAAGACTTCACCAGGCAAAGAATTCCACAAATTTGCCGTTCTATTGATGAATGATGCTTGGTATAGCGATGTTCGACAGGTCTCAAGCCTGACAGTGTAGAGGTGGGCAGCCTGAGCTTGTCTGGTTTGCTTTGCCTACTAGGAATTGCATGTGGTAGCATAATAGATGATATTTCCGTTGCACCGACCGTGGAATTATCTATAAAAAAGGCAGAGATCGCCGACCTTTCTGCGATGATCTAGAGAGCTCAATGATTTGGTGAGTGTTGTATCATCGACTAGTCAAATAGCTCTCTTCTGAATTGAATCTACGAGCTTTTGCGTATGTTTGGGGGCTGAGCTCCAAACATGTGAACAGTACTCCAGGACAGGTCGTTTTTGTGCTTTGTAGATCATAAGCAGTTGCTGGGATGTGGAGTATCTCTTTGCACGAAATAGAAAACCAAGTTTTTGTGAAGCAGTTTTCGCAATGGACCTCACATGATCGTCCCATGAGAGAGTGCTGTTGGTGATGACACCCAGCATGGTTATTAAGGACCTCATAGGAACAGTGGTACCCGACATCATCAAATTGGGCATTGTGTGATCTGCCTTCTTGGTGAACATACAAGCTTGAGTGCTTGTTGCATTCAACTGTACTAGATTTCCAGATCCTCATTTCAGAATTCTTGTCAGATCCTCATTTGAAGCATCGACCTGTCTTTGACTCTGGTCTCATTGGATGATATAGGGGATCTAGAGGAAAAGGCGGAATGAAGTGTACTATCATCCGCAAAGCTATGAACTGGGCTGGAGGTCACATCCAACAAATCATTGATGTGGAGCAAGAACGAAGATGTTGCCAAGACAGAGCCTTGTGGAACACCAGTATTGATCGTCATTGTATCAGACGAGACCCCGTCTACCACCACGTAGACTCTTATTGTTTGACACCTGCCACTTATGTGTCACATAGGCAAGCAGTTCTCCAGTTGACCTCTGGTGACAAAAGCCATATTGCCGGTCGTTCACGATTCTTGAGCTCTCTAGATATCGGATGAGCTCGATATTGATTGCTTTTTCCATTACTTAAGAGATCACAAATAGTAGTGCAATCGGTATATAGTTGATGGAGAGGGTTTTCTTGCCCTTCTTTGGAATCAGTTGGACCCTAGCTTTCTTCCGGTTAGAAGGAAATACGCCGTGTTTGTACGAAAGGGTGAACAACTTGCAAAGAACTGGTGTTATTTCTGGGGCACATTTCTTGAGAACAATTGGCGGTATTCCGTCAGGCCCTGTAGTGGATATTCATAATTGGTTTATTGAGATATCTCTTTGTATATGTTCAATTTTTGTCAAATGGAATCAAGACTTTTGTGAATGTGATTGATAGTAGTTGTTTAATAAAGATATAAAAAGGAAATGTCAATTTCAATAAGAGAAGATTATTTCTCATATTAGAATATAATTAGCATCGTACTGAGATACAGCAAAATTCTACAGATGGGCAACTAACATTGAGAGACCATCCAGCAACGAGTATAATTCGAGCAGGTCAAATCAGTCTAGATTAATTTCAAATTCGAGCCAGATATACGGTACACAAGGGTGCAGATCATAGCAAATCTGGACTCAAGTAGAAGCAAACGACAAGATCAACATTTTCACATCATCAATCCCAGTATCAGTGGTTGTACCATTTCGAATTGATCTATACTCATTCCTGTTATCAATTCTTTGAAATAATGATACAAGGAGAAGTGGAAGGAGATCAGAGTTTTTTACTCAGAGAAGAAGCAAGTATTAATGTTAAATTAACGCAATTCTGGACCGCCTGCCCAGAGGCATTGTTTATTCAAGTTGAAGCCCAGTTTACAACTAAAAAGATCAAATCAGTCCAAACCAAATATGATCACATCATTGCATCCTTATCTCAAGAAGCTATCTTATCAGTTTTAGATATTCTTCAAGCTCATCCCATGCATAATAAATATACCTGTTCAAAATCCATTCTGATTCAGCGACATTCCATTAGTGAAGAAAAAAAATTGATGAACTTATCTCCAATATCGAGCAGGGAGATCGTAGACCATCAGAATTTTTCCGAGTGATGAATATAATAGCTGGTACTTCCATAACTGTTGGTAAAAATCTTTTAACAAATTTATGGATGAGAAAACTTCCTGAAACTATACGAATCGCTTTAGTGGCATCAGGGAAATCATCAATTGATGAATTGACTTCCATTGCTGTCAAGATATGGGACGTTCAAGTTCAAAATAACATTTCAATAATCGATGAAACTAAATCGAGTGATGATTATTGCCACAAGAATTTTTAACCTCATTTGCACCGTTGACATATGATAATAATAATATCAGACAAGAGTTGTCAGAAATAAGGCAATCATTCAATCATTCTCGTGGCAGATCTTTTTCTAGAGAGTGTTCGTGTCGAAGAAGAAATAAGAGTTTGTCATTTTCTACTGAAAATAATTCGAAAAGCAGTAATTCGTTGTGCTGGTATCATAATAAGTTTGGTAGGAAAGCAACCATGTTGTTTCAGTAATGAAAATCGTGAATACAGCACAAATGAACAAAATTTAAACAATTAAGTCCTTTTGCGATGACGACAAACATGACTATATTTTTGGTTGATACAGGGGCTGACATTTCGGTCGTTCCTCCTAGATTGTTTGTTAAAAGGAAAAATATAAATTTCTAACTATCAGCTGCCAATGGAACAATCATCAATACACACAATTGGTACACAATTGTGAAAAATTGATATCAACTTACGACGCGAATTTGCTCTCCCTTTTACTGTGGCTGTTACTGGTTGTAACAATCCCTGATAGATACCCACTTCCACACATCCAAGAGTTCAATATGAATTTGAATGGATGCATGATTTTCTCTGGAATTGATTTGATTAGAGCGTATCATCAAATAACTGTTTCTGATGAAGATATTCATCAGAAACAGTTGAATTTTGTGTTCGTTTATATTGATGATTTATTAGCTGCCAGTGAAAATGAAGATGAACACGAGTTACATTTGAAACTAATATTTGATAGACTCCAAGATTACGGCTTGAATGTAAATCCTTCCAAATGCATTTTGGTGTGAACAAGTTTAATTTTCTGAGCTACGAAATCAATAAATATGGTATACTTCCTAGTACGGATAGAATAGAAGTTATTAAAAAAATTCCAGTACCAGCTAGTTTGAAGCAAGCTCAACGGTTTGGTGTAAAATATCTACCAAGAAGTAGACCTTTCATTCCAATGCCTCTTAGACGAGTAGTTTTTGATTCATTGCATTCAATATCACATCCCAGCATTCGTTCAACTAGAAATATGATTGCTTCAAAATATTTCTGGCCCTCGATGAATAAAGATACAAATTTTTGGAGTAAAAATTGTGTTAGCTGTTAGAAATCAAAAATTCATAGACATACGAAAGCTAAAGTTGGTGAATTTTCTTCAAATACAGGTAGTTTCGAACACAAACATATTGATTTAGTTGGTCCTTTTCCACTTTCAAATGTATTTACTTATTTGTTTACAATCGTTGATATTTTTACTCGGTGGCCTGAAGCATATCCCTTGAAGGATATCTCAACAAATACTAAGACATTCATGCAACAATATATTCCTCGTTTCGGTATCCCACTCACTCTGACAACAGATCAAGGAGAGCAATTCGAGTCAAAGTTATTCACAAAATGGACTGAAATGTTAGGAACTCATAAAATACACATAAATACATACCATCCACAAAGCAATGGTATGGTTGAACGTTTCCATTGACAATTGAAAGCCGCGTTGCGTCAAGGGAAAATACGGTTAACTGGTATGAAGAACTTCCTATAGTTTTATTAGGTTTTCGTACTAGCGTAAAAGATGACGTGACATGTTCATCTGCTGAATTGGTCTATGGTCAAACTATTCGTGTACCTGGAGAGATTTTCACTTCATTCTCATCACCAGTTCTAGATCCATCTGATTTAGTTACCCAACTTACGAGGAACTTTCAAAACAATCCAGATGACTACTCCAAGATGCTCGAGGGCAAATATTTTCGTCCATGATGATCTCAAAACATTCAGTCATGTGTTTGTAAGAAATGACAGACAAATTCCATCTCTTCAATCTCCATATGAGGGCCCATTCAAAGTTGAAAGTCGATCTGAAAAAACCTCTACAATAAACGTTAATGGAAATGTCAAATCTGTTTATTTGAATAGGATAAAACCTGCATATTTCCATAGTTCTTCCACCCTCCATTACAAGAAAGAAAAGAGTAACTCTTGATATTAACGATGTCTCTGAGGGGGGAGTTATGTAGTGGATATTCATAATTGTTTTATTGAGATAACCCTTTGTATATGTTCAGTTTTCGTCAAATGGAATCAAGATATTTGTGAATGTGACTAATAGTTGTTTAATAAAGACATAAAAATAAGAAAAGATTATTTCCCATATTAGAATATAATCGACGAACGCAATAGGCCCATAGCCTTCTTGACGTTGAGGATAAGCAGAATGTGTCTGATTGTGCGTTGACGGAAGGCAATTTCTGGCATACGGTTATCGATGGTAGCGATTTTGGGAAGTTCCTGACCTCGTGGATCCAAGGTAGAATTGTCTGCAAACATTTTGGCGAAGGTGTTTGCTTTTTCTTGGGATGTTGTAACCACTGTATCATCATCCTTCGTGAGGGGAGGAAATGAGCTAGAAGTGAAATTTCTCCCTTGCCTTGGCAAAGGTCCAAAATGAACGGGAACCATTTGGGCACTCTATGAGCTTTGATCTCATCTTCGTGTTGTATGCCTCTTTAGACTCATCTATCGTTCGATTGCATGTATTCCTATCTTCAACATATTCAGCTCTAGTTTGCGGGCATGTGTCTGCGTCAACGACGGTATGCTGCTTGCTTAAGAGCGACGACCTAAGAACAGGTTCTATTGAACCATGGTTCACCAGTGGTTCGTGATTTGGTGCTATGTGGTATGTAAGTTTCCATTCCCAGCATGATGATTTCCGAAATGTCTTCAGCACATTGCGTAGGATCTCCCGATTCAAAACAGATTTTCCTCCAAGGAAACACAGAAAAAACTATACGAAGGCCATCCCAGTCGGCTGAATTATAATGCCAAAAAGTGCGTGCGGGTGTTGGACTGGTTCGCGGAGTGATGTACGGACATATCGTGGAGATGAGTGTGTGGTCTGAGTTTCCTAGTAGTGCACGAACTTTCACTTCACACGGTTCCGGATTGTTAGTGAGGAATAGCCTCAGCCAGACGTCCTGCGTCATCCGTTTTTTCGAGAATTTGAGCCAGGTGGAGTTGTGGACATTGAAATCCCCCATGATAGTTTTGTCACTTACAATCGTCTATAGTTATTTTATGTATTTTGATTGAACACCAGATATAACACCTTGTTAGGCTGCTGTAGCCTCTCAATCACTGTAATTCAGTCACATGTTTTGTTGCCTAATCGATAAATGGTGCTTTACATAAGAGTGTGAAAAAAACGATTTTTTTCCAACCACCGCTGTTCGGCCGGAAGTACACAAGACGACCCCAATTATTTTTCAAATGTTAGCTTGTTCGTCTAGCCTATCTTCTTCGCCTTGAAATTTTTTTATTCAACTATGTATTACAAATTGGTATTCGTTTCTTGTTTGGCTTTGGAATTGCATTTCATTTGAACACACATGGTGGCTGTGGACATTGAAATCCCCTATGATGATGATTTCAGCTGCTGGTGATTCTGTTGGATAAAATCGAGTTTCAGAGAAAGGAATTCGAAGAGGTCACGGAGTTGGTTCGTTTGATGTTAAATAAAGGCAGCAGATGAACTTTGTCTGTTTGTGGTTATCGATCTTGAGCTACATTACTTCGAATACTTTTGGTTCCCTCTTACGATGGCATGAGAGATCATTTCTGGAAAAGAGACATATACCTCCTCTGAATCTGAAACGGGTATGGAGCTCTTATCCAGGGCAGAGCATATAGGTCGTGTTAGTTAATGCCAGAATATCTGGCATCTCAGTCTGTAGATGGTATTGAACATCGTTTATGTTTTTGTTCAGACCTCGGATGTAGAAAGGTCTATTTTCAAATTCATATATTTAGATGGTGAACCCCCTCGAGCACCTCTCGCCCAGAAATCCGAATGGAGAGGTATTTTACTTACTTCATCACCTAGATTTTTCTTGAGCTGTAATGAGTGGTTTGGGTTGGGAAGAAGGAGATAGACTAAGGAGATATGACCGGAAGCATCGACCAAATACTGAAACATGGGAGTTCCCATTTCACAGCGCCTCTGTCTCCATTTAGTCGCCTCTTACGACAGGCAGGATTTACCATGAGGAAATTCTTGATCCGTCCCCATACGAATTGAAACAAGTAACACAAATCAGCTTACTTACTCTTGTTTAATAATAATTGTGGGGACCTCAACAATAGTTATAGAATAGACTCCAATTTGCAATTACCTCATTACCATCTCAAACTGTATTTTACAGAAGAGAAATTCCAAGAAATAATCCGATTTCTAGTTTTTGATATATCTCTCTGAAATTAATGTAGCCTGTTTTTGAATCAACCCATTTCTTTATTTCCAGAAAAATTAAAAAAAAGAAGCTGATACCAAAAAGGAAGAACTTCAGGTTGAAGCTGCCCATTCCCAATATAGTTCAGACAATCCAAGAAGAAGATGAAGACACGATAGTGGACAAAATGCAGCAGCCTGAACCTTTATCCAATGGGATCGTATAAAAACATATCTAGACCAAACAATGGCCAGCTTTAATTTTTTGTTTATCCATAACTTTGTTGATGTAATACAATATTATGTTTCTAATGAACTTTGTTAATCATGTTTTGTGATTTGTATGTAAGTTATTAGTGAGTAATGGAAATGACTCGAATTAAATGTATATATTTTTTTGGATTCATTCATTCAATGAAAGGAAAACCAGTGAAAAGTCAATACATGAATATCAAAATAATATCACAAAGGTAGATACAAATCAATGGTCCCAAAAGAAACATCAACAAGGCCAGAATATTTTTTTAGGCTCAATAAAATTCTGAAGAATTTCAAATGAAATACCTCTCTTCACTCACCATTTCATCAACTTGGGTCATTGGGGAAAACCACTCATTTCTTTTGCAAAAATCAAGATTCGAAGTGAGAAAGTGTAGAATTGCCATGAGATATTTTTTTTATAATTGACAGATACTAAATGTCAAGTAGCCTAATTAACAGATATACTAAGTGATAACTAGCCTAATTGACACATACTCAGTGATAACTAGTGTGATTTATTTATTTATTCAATGTACAAGGTCATCCAACAGATAAACCATGAAGAGGTTCGTCCTATAGGAAGATAACACAAAATTATATAATCTTTTAAAAATATAACAAGTTGTAAGCTATTCTAACTTATAGCCTAGTGAAATGGGGTTACATAGCATTTTTGCATCCAGAACTTCAATCGTTCAGGGAGCGATAAAACTGAAGTAGAAATGTTTTTAATTTTCATTTGAAGGTTGTAATATTTAGCTGAAAAATATCAATATCTGTATGACATATAATATAATAGCATTCATGCATCGGATGATTGGCGAATTACTATAAGAATTGGTTGAATAAGAGGGTGGATTAAAAGTGATTCTATTTCGAACAATCCGCGGATAAAAATTCAATTTGAAATGACTGGTACATATATCAGAGTCAACAAGATTGTTGAAGATTTTATAAGAAAACAATATATCGACAAAATCTCTTCTAAAAAAAGGCGTTCTAGATTATACAAATCAAGATTGATATCATAGTCTATATAGTGACGAAAACGATGATATCCATAGTTGAGATTATTAATAAGTTTTTTTTTCACATTTTCTATTCTTTTGACATAATTTTCACATGGGATTCCATACTGAGGAGCAATATTCCAGTGTTGGCCTCACTAGAGTTTCATACATTATAATAATAGAATTAGGATTACGGAACTCTTTGGAGTTTCTGAGGATGAAACCCAAAGTTCGGAGTGCCTTATTGACTATTTGCTCAATATGAAATTCAAATGTCAGTTTCTTATCAATAATAACACCTAAATCACGAACTTTGTCACAGGGAGCTATTTTCGCATTATTTAATACAAATTAGATGTGGGAGGGTCATTGCATCGAGAAAAAAGGATGTGATGGCACTTTTTTATATTGATGAATAATCGGTTCATTTTACAAAAATTGTTAAGCCTGTCGAGATCGTCTTAGAGACCGATGTAATCAGAAGTACCTATGTGTTATTCTTTTGAATAGTTTCAAGTCATCATATGTATAATGTTCTTAGTCTCAACTACAAACCAAATTATAATATGATAGTATGTGGGGATTTTAATATTGATTGCTACAAGAGTACAAATAGCAATTTCCAAAAACTATGTGATATTTTTAATTGTTTCAATATGTCACCGAAAGTAGGGTGGCCAACTAGGGTAACACAAAGTACCATGTCAGCAATTGATCAAATACTTTCAAATTCTGGTGTTGATGGTACATGCTGTGTAATCGATAACTATGTTTCGGATCACAAATCAATATTATTTGACAGTGGGAAGAAAAAATCGAACTCAACAATGTCTTGGAAATTGAAACGATCTTTCAATGACACAGAGCCATATCCTCCTTTATTAAAGATTTACAAGCTGAGGATTGGCAGCATTTATGGAACATATCTAATATGAACTCAGCCTTTGATTCTTTTTGGATGACTTTTTATTTTTATTTTGATAAGAATTTCCCAAAACGCAAGAGAAATATTAAGTATATAAATAATGGGCATAATAAATGGGCAGATGTTACTATAAAAACTTCCAGTCAAAATTTGAAAAATCTTCATGCTCTAAAAAACATCCAACCAGACGCGGAGACGCTTTACAGGATGGAAAAACGAAAGCATTTCAAATTAATCAGATCCACCAAAAGAGAATATTACCAAAATAAAATTAAAAATACAGATAATCTCAGTAGGACAGCTTGGGGAATAGTTTCTGAATTAACAAATAAACCTAAAAAAATCAAAAAAAAAAATAATAATAAGGAACAATGATACAGTGGTTGAATCTTCATCCATAGTCACAAACATGTTCAATAACTATTTCAGAGATACTCCAAAGGAGATAGTAAGTCAGATCGATAAAGAAAATTTAGATTATCAGTGTTTTTTGAAGAATGTCAAATCACCCTCAAATTCATTATTTCTCGTTCCTTATACAGAGATAGAACTCTATAATCTTCTTCAAAGAAGGCTGAAAAATAAATCCTCCTCGGGATATGATGAACTTCCTATGTTTGTTCTGAAAAAATGTCTATCAGCTATAATTGAACCTCTGCTCCACTTAGTGAACTTGTCTTTCACCACAGGTACATTTCCAAATGTGATAAAAACAGGAAAAATAATACCAATTTACAAAAAGAATAGCCCCCATTCATTGGAAAACTATCGGCCAGTGACAATTCCACCATGCTTCTCAAAAGTGTTTGAATATGCATTTTTATATAGGATTCTTCCATTTTGTGAAGCTCATAACATATTTACATCGAATCAGCATGGATTCCTAAACAAAAAATCAACTTCCACAGCTATCCACTCCTATTATAGTGAAATCATTAGATGTATTGAGGCAGGAGAATGCCCTGTTGGGATATTTTGTGATCTCAGCAGGGCATTTGATTGTGTTAACCATGGCATTCTTTTAGAGAAATTGTTTAGGTATGGTATACGTGGAATTCCACTGGCCTGGATATCAGACTATCTACATCTTAGGAAACAATATGTGGAAATCAATAATATTACATCAGACCTTATTTCAACAGATCTAGGGGTTCCACAAGGATCCATTTTAGGTCCCATATTATTCCTAATTTATGTTAACGATCTGGATGAATCAGTCGAAACATCCATAACATTATATGCAGATGATACCTCAATCATTGTCTCCGACAAGAATGGTTCGGACCTTGAGGATAAATGCAATAAAGTTTTTCAAGATTTAAATAGGTGGTTTGCATCAAATAATCTTTATCTGAATGTAAGCAAAACTGTTTCAATTAGGTTTCACAATCGCCAGAGAAGTTGTGACACCATTAGTTTTCAGGCAAACAAAAACTCTGATCTTGTCATCACAGATAGCGAAGTTACTAAATTCCTGGGACTCTCCATTGATCAATGTTTGGGGTGGCATAATCATTGTGAACTCCTAATAAAAAAACTGAATACAATATCCTATCAAATCAGAAATTTTAAACAAGTTTTGGATTGTGATCCACTGCTGACATTGTACTACGCCCAGGTTGACTCTAGACTTAGGTATGGTCTGTGCTTCTGGGGCTTATCCTCTCATTGGAAAGAAGTCTTTGTTGCTCAAAAAAGGTCATTACGAGCAATGCTAGGCATTCCTATGAATGAATCTTGCAGAAATGCTTTTATTAAGTATAGAATTTTAACGTTGCCTTGTCTTTTTATATTTGAATGTTGTTTGTATGTATATAAAAATGTTGACAAAAATTTTGTGTCCAATAAATCGAAACATAATGTGAATACCAGACACAAAAATGATATATATGTCCCATTTGGTAAAGGTGTACTGGCCTACAATTCTCCTAACCTCATGGCTCCCAGAATTTTCAACTTACTGCCAGCTACTATGAAGAACTGTAAAACACTGGCTATTTTTAAAAAGAGATTAAAAGACTTCCTCCTATGTAATTGTTTTTACAGTCTAGAGGAATATATGTCCATTTAGTTTGTAGGTCAATATCGACGATTCCTATACAAATTCTGCTGTAATTGTCAAAAGGAAAATAAAGTTTATTTATTTATTTATTCATTATTTATTTAATTACGAATTTCAACGTCACTGACAAATATACTGAATAATATTGGGCCAAGATGTGAACCCTCTGTATGGTACACCAGAGGAAATCAAAAGTTCTTCTTATTTAATATTATTCAACGATATGTATCGATATCTATCAGTGAGATAGGATATTAGGAGTTTCAACAAGTAACCGTTTACACCGAAATTCCCTAACTCAGTTATTGAGGTGTGGACTTTATCAAAAGCTTTCGAAAAGTCGGTTTACACATAGCACATGTGGAGCTGTTATGTTCCATATTCTCAAAAATATCTTGCACAAACGGCAATGAATTCGTCAACACACCCCTTTTCTTGAAAAACCTGTGCTGATATACCGTCAGGTGATTTTTCATCATAAAAAATAATTCCTTCGTTAATATTGCCTCAAAAACTTTGCCAAATATATCAAGCAGTGAAATGGGCCTATAGTTGCGAACATCTTTTTTATCGCCCAATTTGAAGATGGGAATATCTTGTGTGATCTTCCATTTGGAGAGGGAAATCTCCCAACGATTATTGATTCATTAAATAAAATATACAAGGGTTAATTGACAGATATCAAGTGTGAAATAGCCTAATTGACAGATACTAAGTGTCAACTAACATAAAATCGACAGATACTGAGTTTCAATTAGTCTAATTTACATCAGATACTATAACTGGCAACTAGCATAATTGACAGATAGTAAATGTTAACTAGTATAATTGACTGATATAGATCTGGGAATTAGGCTTGAGCCTTCTCGAGTCGAGTGATATACACCTTTGAAATGTAAGCATAATATAATATGTCATATACCACCTCTGGGTGGATGTCCGACACTGGACTGGATAAGAGGACGAGGGACAAGAAACGTAGGAGAAGTGAAGAAGTAATTAAGTATCTGTCAATTAGGCTAGTTGACACCATAGATATATCTATGGTTGACGCTTATTAGTATATCTGTCTGTGAAAGTTGAAAACTCTCATACAATTGAAAACAATCTGTGTTATGTACAAAATCCACCATGTATAGGCAAACGTCATATTCACACATGGCGAATAATAAACATCATAATATTTTGATTTTCGAACAATATCAATAGTCACGGACTACAAAATATATATCCTGATACCCTCTGCCCTTCATTACGCATTTATAATGCTTATATAGTTTTATTTCACTCTATCTGAAAGTTAGTAAATGTAGGCATGGCGAATTTCTTGCGACCCAGGGATAGATCTATGAGTGAAGCAAGTCTGGGGTGAAGAAAAAAGGAAAGTCGCCAAGTTGACAATTCTACATAATTTTCCATATACCTGGTGTAGAATCGTCTTTAGTGAAGTGTTCACTGCAAACACACATGTATTTTGTAACTGGTTTGCCAATATTCAAAACTTCTTCTCATTTTTTGGCTAGCTTTGAATCTTTTGGAAAAAAATGCATGAACACACTATATGAAATATAATTATTGCACTGAGGTACTGAGAACAGTACTTTTTTGACTTGCTCGTTATCATTAGTTTGTCTATCTTCTCGCGTTCACTAAACTAATTTAACCAGTTTGAAATCAAAGAAAATCCAAAATGAACCAACACGTTATCTTATGGAAAATAGTTTGATTTCCCCCAGTTTGGAGTACGAATTATGTAACCTAGATGTCGCCCACTTCGTGGGTTTCGCGAATTTTAACAGCGCCACTTCATTCTGTTCAGGGCGGCGCTATTAAAAAACCCATGGGCGGAGAGTATGAAAATGTATTTGGGAGGGTCTGTTCTCTTCGAACGAAGCACCTCACACAATTACGATCTAAGAAAGTTTTAGAATTTAGATAGGAATTCCTGCCGCATAATATTTAGTAACCACCAGGGTAAGCCATAGCACAGATGATAATAGCATTTCCTGAAAGGAGATGATGAAATATTAGTTAGTAGTAGGTTTGTACCTACATCAACAGATTTTCACATGATGCATTTCTAACGATGAGAAAACATGGTTGAGAAGGCCATACTATACCAGTTGCTTGATCAGTTATTATTGTCTTGGCTTGAACCCTTTGAGTATAAGGGAAAAAATGCGGAAGGGCTCACATCAAGTAATATTGCAACCAATATTTATTTATTTATTCATTTATTTGTTCATACACTGTTGTACATGTTACACCCAATTACAGAAAAGGAATATAAGTTACAGTACAATGTGAAAATAGAAAAAATAACGGAATAACAATACAATCAGAATCAACCGAAATGGTAGGATTTAATTGCGGAGATTGAACACTTAGAAATATCAAGCTGACAACTTGCAGAATTACATATGAAGACAGTAAACTCCTCTGCTAACTGCACCTGTTTATAAAAACAGAGATCATACAGTTTTCACACTTATAATGCTCATGAAGCAAGCATATCAATTTTTGCCGTCAGCAGGACAGCCAAAAAAATTCCTTGATGAATGTGTTGCCTCTTATTTCATATAAGGAGGCAACAATCAGCTTTATTATTTTTCACTGCTGAGAATTGCGATGCACTGATACATAATTTTAACCATGTGACAATGTGAGAATCGTCAAATATGGCAAGTTATAATTTAAATCCATGTGTTGAATGCTAAGTACCCCTGCAGCGAGCCATCATGGAAGCTGTAGGCCTAATACCTGATAATGGCCCGCAGGTGAGGTTCCAGAGCTGTACCCTTCGGCCTGGATGGTTGCAAATCACCTGCGCGGACAGCATCAGCGCCAATTGGCTGGAGGAGGCATCAAAGCAACTCCAACCATGGGCAGGGGCGAAAATTAAATTCGTCGAAGTGCAGGATTCAGGCCGTGGACAAACTTGGACATTCGCCATAGACGAAATGTCCATAGCAACCTTGGTGAAGCTGGACTTCAAACCCTACTTCGGCTTCGGGCGGACTCAGTTCCGTCTGAAAGGCGGTCGTGGAGGAAAAGAACCTTCCTGGACGCAGCAAGAGGAGGAAAAGGTAAGCGATCCTTCAAAAACGGTCGCAAAGGGAGCAACACAAGGAGAAGGCCGATCCTTCCCTTCAAAAGGTGCTTCCCAGACCAAACAGCCTACGAGGGTGGTCTTAGGAAAGGTCAAATCCATCCCAAACAGGCCACCACTCGCCAAGAAGGCTGGCACATCTAGAGGGAACGGGCCCTCTGGGAAAGATGGCCGGGGAGGACCGCCTAAAGAAGGCAAAAAAGGAACGGCTGACACAACAGTCAGACTCTTGCAGGGTTACCTGCAACATGCCAAGGCCGCCACCTACGTCCTTGGCAAGAAATTCGTAGAGGAGCGAATAGATCTGGCCCTCATCCAGGAACCCTGGACCTCCAACACAGGCCGAGTTACCAGACTGACTAATACATCTGGAAAGGTAATTGCAGCCAGCTCTGGGGTAAGACCCGGGGCATGCATTCTAGCCAGAAACAACATCAACTACTTCACTCTTTCAGATTTCTGCACCCAAGACATGGCAACAATCCATGTGAAGTTTCCAGAGAGAGGGAGTATGACGGAACTCATCGTCTGCTCAGCATACTTTCCTGGGGACGTGGAGGCAGAACAACCTCCTCCAGCGGCCGTGCGAGAACTAATTGCCTTCAGCCGGAGGAACAACAATCATCTGGTGATAGGATGTGACGCCAATGCACACCATGTAGCGTGGGGCAGCACAAACATCAACATGAGGGGTCAGTATCTTTTCAATAATTTGATAGGGGAGGAGCTTATAGTTAACAATGTAGGCTCTGAGCCAACCTTCATCGATAGTATTAGGAAAGAGGTACTAGATTTAACAGTCAGCTCAGAACTTCTAAGCAATAAGATATCCAACTGGAGGGTATCCTCTGGACCATCATGTTCAGATCATAGGCACATTCAATTCAACATTGAAATAGGCCCCAGGCCAGTGGTACGATACCGAGACATACGGAGCTTGGACAGGGAAGGATACAAAACCTCCCTTAAGAATAACCATCTCCAAAACGGACCGACCACAACACATAGTCGAGATCAAATAGATATTGCTGCGGAACATCTACAAACCGCACTTATCTCAGCATATCACGAAAACTGTCCACTGAGGGAGAAAAGGGATAACCGAAAAGCTTCTTGGTGGAAAAAAATCTGGATAAAGCACGAAAAGAGCTAAGGAATCAGGTGAATGGGAAAACTACAGAGTGCTCCAACCACTTACAACGAAAACATCCGGAAGGCAAAAAGAAAATCATGGAAATGATTCTGCGAAAATGTGTCCAGTACATCGAGCAGAGCTCGCATCCACAAGATTCTATCCAGAGAGCCGACACAGGGGATTATAACCACTTCCCAGGTAGCCTGATTCTGGACAATCAGTCGTAAGGTCATTAGTCTGACATCCTTTCTGTTGAAAAGCATGGAGAAAATACTGGATGGGCACATAAGGTGTGGTGTACTAACAAAACACCCACTCAATGTTTACCAGTATGTTCACCAGCCTGGCAAATCAACAGAACTTGCCCTCAATAACCTCAGGAATTAACGACGCCCTGGAGCACCAGGAGATAGCAGTCGCTACATTCCTGGATATAGAAGGAGCATTTAACAACGCACTACCTCATTCCCTTCATCTGTCTCTATGGGAACCAATACTATATGACTGGATAAAAACTATGCTTCATAACAGAACCATAACGGCCAAGGGCTGTCCGCAGGGGGGTCCTCTCCCCTCTGCTGTGGTCACTGCTGGTGGATAACTTGCTGGCCATTCTCTCTGTATGGGAGGTCGATCTGCAAGCATATGCTGACGATCTGGTCCTAGTAATACGCGACAAATCCGAAGAGACGATCTCTTACGTCCTTCAGGATATATTGGATACCTCCTTCCATTAATGGTGTAACAATTCCTTTTACGAGCGAAGCAAAATATCTGGGACTAACCCTTGATAAAAAGCTGAATTGGAACTCGCACCTGGAAAAGACAATCCGAAAGGCTAGCCTATCACTATGGACGTGCCGCAGAATATGTGGTAAAACATGGGGCATGTCACCAAAACAAATATACTGACTGTACGTAACCGTCATACGACCTATGATCACGTACGGCTCTGTAGTCTGGAGCGGCAAAGGTCAACAGAAAATGGCCCATGCCAAACTTAACGGACTACAGAGACAGGCGTGCCTGGCGATTACTAGGGCCATCTGCTCCACGCCAAAAGCAGCAATGGAAGCCCTTCTTGGACTACTTCCTCTCCACATAGTCCTGGAGAGAGAAGCAAGATGGGCAACATACAGACTTCACCACGCGTCCAAAAGTCTACCGCAGGCACTGGTCATGAGAGGCAGCAGCATGCTGGAGGGCATAACAGCTCACAACACTCTGGGAATGCCCTCAGACATCATGCCTAAAACCATCAACCTTCGCAAATCCTACACTGTGATGTTCCCTGAAAGAGAAGACTGGGCTCGGAATGAAAGTGACATGTAGAGCTAATGAATGTTGGTTCACCGATGGTTCTAAGACTTTGGAAGGCGTCGGAGCCGGAATATACGGGATGAACTCTGTAGTAAAACGCTCATTTAGTATGGGCAAATTAGCTACGATATTGCAGGCAGAGGTATATGCTATTGAAATGTGCGCAAGGAAGCTGGAAAATCGACACCACAGACGAAAAAGAATAAAAATATTTTCAGATAGTCAAGCAGTACTGAAAGCGCTTGAATCCAACAGCTTTGAATCCAGAGCAGTATGCAAGTGCAGAGAAACCTTAAACCGACTAGCAGAACATAACAACGTGAAGCTTGATTGGATACCAGGTCACTCGGGCCTAGAAGGAAACGAAATAGCGGACGCCCTAGCAAAAGGGGGGGCCGGAACACCGTTCATTGGGCAAGAACCGACCATCGGAATAGCTTACAGCACTGCCAAGAATGCTATAACTTCCTGGGCAGACAAGGAAAGACTCGAGTCTTGGCGTAGTCCACCGGGCCTAGCCCATTCCAAAGCATTTATTGCTGGTACAAGGAACAAACCGGACACTGACAAACTACTAGAACTCAGCAGAGCACATCTCAGAGTTATAGTAGGATTGCTCACTGGCAACTGCAAACTCAAACACCACATGCATAAAATCGGACTTGCACAAGATGCAGAGTGCCGCCTCTATGCATGGAGGAGGATGAAACGGCGAGACACATCCTATGTACATGCCTCGCAGCGGCCAGAACCAGATTCTCAATATTCGGCAATATTATACTAAGGCCAGAAAACCTGGTGAAATGTTCTCCCAATGCACTACTTAACTTCGCTCAAAAGTTGGATATACAGGGAGAAATATAACCGTAGGGTGAGCCACAATATGCCGAAGGCCGCGGTGGAGGGCCGGACAAATGGGCCCACTCACATTAAACCTAACCTATAACCCCTCTGTTTTATGTACGAAAGGGGCTGTACCTATTATCTCTTCTTGGTAGAATGATTTGAGCGCATTGAATGCTGCGAGGGGCAGCATTCAATACGAGGCAATGATTTTTTTCTTTACTTTCAACCATAGACTCATTCTCTCAATCAACCAATAGAAGCCTCACCTACACATGGGACGAGGCAATCGAATGAATGGCGGCGGGCAAACAAAATAATGAAGTAGATATATTCAAAAATACCCCCAGCTGACAGATCCATTCTCTCTGTCCTAGTAGACGAAACATTCGATGGTATTGGCAAGAGGCTACTCTGGCACGCGTGCTAGTACTAACCTCATATTTATCTGATAACAATATAAGGCGTATAACTGTACTTTCAACTGAGTCCGTCACAATCTTCCGTCTTTTTGAGAAGGAAACAAACCAATATTAGAGGTAGGCTCAGATCAAAGAAATACAACGCATTATGATGATGGGAAGTAATTGAAGAGAATTGAAGTTCGCATTGATCTGTTGAACAATACGATAATATTCTTCTGATTATTCTTATATCATTCATATTCTTGGATAGGAAAAAATACATACATACCCATTTTCATGTATTTCGAACCATATTAGTTGTGTGAAAATGGATCTCATATTCGCGACTTCGTTGTAACAAAACCAGATACTTTCACCTTGGATATTCAGTAGATGAAACCAATGAAATTCTTAAAAGTAACAACCGACCGAATAATTTCAAACTAG
Organism: Gastrophysa polygoni; assembly: GCA_963576655.1. Taxonomy (NCBI): domain Eukaryota; kingdom Metazoa; phylum Arthropoda; class Insecta; order Coleoptera; family Chrysomelidae; genus Gastrophysa; species Gastrophysa polygoni. The sequence goes on along the minus strand of OY755086.1, from coordinate 16,192,475 downwards.
TTCACAATAATATAAGAAGTACTGTCTGTAAGTTCTTCGAGGAGATGGTACATTCATTTTTCAGCTTTTGATGGGATTTTCTCTCTTCGTTTCTAAATGTTCATAAGAGCATAAGAACAATATAAAGAAAAGATATACTGACAAATCAAAATTAGCTGAACATATCCTTACTGAAAATGGACAACATATGGCCGATTGGGGTAATATTAAGATCATAGGAAAAGAAGACAACAACCCAAAACGGAATATCAAAGAGTCTGCTTGCATTCTCCTGCGAACGGAGACAATAATATTGCTTCTTGTTCAGTTGATATAGATAGAACTTGGCATCCACTTCTGAAAATTGAATATGAAAATGGAAAATTCGATATCAATTAATGAAAACTCCTTGTAACCAGAATTCCTCCGTCTACCAAATTGTCACTTCTCAGTGTCAAAACCGAAAACATATTGAAAAATTTTGCGAAGAGAAAAATATTTTAATTGTGTTGAGAACGAGAGCATATTCGTTCCCGAAACATCCACCAAGATAAGTACAGGTTTTATTCTTATTAAATATATTTGTATTTCCAAATTTTTCAAAAACAAGGTGACACTGACCAATAGAGAATTTCTCTTTTAGGTATCTAAAGGTTTAATTTCAAGCGCAGTGACACTTTGGGGCAGATCCCAAATCTGTCCTTACTACAAATATATTGAAATAATTTTTAATAACTTCTTCTCTATTTTTTAGAAACGAGGAGCGAAAATCCCACGAAAAGCTGAAAAATGAATAAGATAAGATAAGATAAGATAATTTATTATTCATCATTAAAGTTTTACACATGGATAGTACAAAACTTATCAGACTAGTCAAACAGGAATCAGACATACACATGTCCTAATGACAATTCAAAAATAAAATAAAACAAGACATTTAAAATTACATTCACAATTAGTCACCTTACGGTGTTAACAATCCAAGAATTCATTCACTGAATAAAAAGCATTAGCACTCAAATAATCAAGAAGTCTTGATTTAAACAAAATAAAATTGCTAGTATTTCCAAGAATACCAATAGCACGGTTGTAGCATATTACACCTTGGTGAAAGTGTGAATTTTGTGAGACACCAAGTCGTGAAAATGGCATGTGAAGATCATTTCTTCGACGGGTATTATAGTTATGAACCATATTGAACCAATAAAAATATGTATAGACATGGGATGGTGAGAAGTGATAGGTCAATAAAGATTTGTCGACAGATTTGACGAGTATGGGCACCCACCAGGCATCTGACTATCTTTTGCATGGTAAAGAGTATTGGAAAAAAAGTATTGGAAAAAACTTGGATGAATTCAAAATTTACCTTGCGCAATTTGAGTTTGAATATGATTGCATCGTTTTCACAGAGACAAGGAACATTTATAAACAGGTATAAAATGCTTTTCAACGAGGGAAACTTCATTCAAAATGATGGTAACGTTATTCATATGCTGAAAGGTACTTACAGGTCTCAGTTGATACATTTCAATGGTTATGTATTATTGAAACTAAAAGTTGAATTTCATTTCTCAAGAGTCCATGGTCATTTATGCCTTGTATTATTAGATTAGAAATCCTAACAGATGAGACACTCCGCCCCTTTTCTCTGATGTGCCGACACTTATTTTCCATGACCTCGTCCCTTTAAACTTTGCACGTCACGTTTGCCGGTTCTCCAAAGATTCAGTGGAACACAGCGACAGCACCACAGAACTATGTGGTACAGTGTTGCCGATAATAGAAAAATGTCTTGATGTTTAGGTAAAAAATAAGTTCATTAACTGGTTTATAATGTATTTTACGGTAAATACATAGAAATTGAGAAGGTATTTAGACGGTGTCTTGTGATTAGCTTATTTTAGAGAATTTGATAGGTCTACGCTCCAATTATTTAAACTGGTATAAAAAATGTGCATCACCAAAACAAAAGTTGTTATTTACCAACCTGTCTGGACATTTGTTATTGTTACTAAAATACATCTCAACACCATTTTCATGCATAGAAAGTAGGTATAATAATTGAAAAAGATCACACTTAGGAAGTTTATATAGAAATAATGTAATAAAATAAAGTTCATTAAAATATTCAACTGATTGACATGATTTGAAAGAAACATTAGTATTTTTCATAACATAAAATATTCGCAGCCTCAAAAACAATTTCAAGAGATATTGATAAGGAAAGTTGGTACAAGGGTGATTAAATTTATCTAAAGACATGAATATATTATAAATAGTATTTGCAGGATGGTTAGTTATACAATTTTCAATGTTTTCGAAAAATTATTTCTCTAATTTATACACAAAATTATAAAAACTTTCGTGGGGTACTCTCAACCCACCAGTCAAACTTTTTTCATTGTCATATGCCTTAAAATGGATGAAATAATTTGATTCATCCAAAGTATCATTACTTTTAGAAAATTGTTTACATAGTTCACATGAATGTATTTTCAAGCATTTATTTATCAAATATCCCGCTACATATTTAAAAGCATTTTGCTCTGGAAAACATTTATCCTGATAGTCACAATGATCTATCTTGAAATCGTGCAAATTTAGTTGACTCACATGTTCACCAGAATTATTCAAAATTGAGTTTTCTGGTGAAAGTGCTTGAAAATCTGAGATACTGGTTAATAGGACTGCTAAATCTTCATCACAGTTCATATTTTTAGAATGGATATAATTCAAAATGAACAATTTTCTGAATGCCCTAATGAACTGGATTGCTGTAGGATTCACTGCATTGCCACTCTGCTGTCTAATTGAACCAAAAAAGTTTTCCAGTGAATCTTGGTTTAGATTTCTGGTGAACAAAAAATCAAAACCTGCCTGCTTGAGCATATCCCACAACCCTACAAGAGAATGTATTGAAATAATCCAACAATTTATGAACTTAACATTTATCTTATTGAATCCCTTATAAACATTTAATTTCTTGAGAAAATTCTCCATTTCATTCAAAAATTCTAACTGGAAATTTGTTCCTTCAAATGCTTTGTTGAAAACTTTTTTATTATATAATCTGAACGAATTGAAAATGTCAAAAAGTTTATCAAACTTGGAGATGAATTCAACAGTACCCATAGCATCTTGAGGCAATTCATTCAAATTTACGTATGTTTCTAATGAAGCTGCTACAGTGTTGCTCATGACTTGAGTAGCTAATTTAACTTTCATTTTCTCAAAGTTTGTTGGTTTCATATGAGATTGAGTCAACTTAGGTGCTAATCTATTCATGAAGGTTTTATCCTTTTCATAAAGATGTTCTATTTATCTCCATGAAGTTGATTTACCATCCCAAGTTAACTGATTACAAAGCATATTATTCCTCACTGCTTTTATCAAATGACAAGGATCAAAAAATAAATACATTTGTTGGCCACCTAGGACAATTTTTGAATTATCATCAGTAACACCAAGATTTTTTGCTAGGTCTAAGCAATTGGAACCCATATCAGAAACCAGTCCAACAACTTTCAAACCAATATTACTCAGTTGTTCTACAATTGTGTCCAATAATGTTTTTATATGATTGGCTTTGTATGTAGTTGCTGAAAAAATATATGCAACTGGTTGTTTCCAACTTGCTTTTACACTACGAACCATGACAACTGTAGCAGATGTGGCAGGTGTTACTGATTTGGTATTTCCATCATCTACCAAGCCAATTACTTCATCAGAAGAGTAATTATAAAACAAATTAGTCTTAATTGACATTTCGTCAATGCAAATAGTACAAAATCTATCCAGAGGAGACATTCGATCAACTTTCAGTTTCAGTACATCAAACAACATCTTGTTGTACCCAGCAGTAAATTTAATATTCTCAACAAAACGACATAAAGATCTTGGGCTAGGCAAATAGAATATTTTTTGGAGTTGTTTATAACAACGAGGACTCAAAAAGTATATTGTTAGAGAAAATTCCTTGAATTCATCAGTATATCTCCTACCAAACTTATTACTATTATTTAAAATCACCTGTGCTTTGACAAATCTTGCTATTTCAGGGCTCAAAAATTTGCCTGCAAGATTTATAAAGTCATCTTCAGATGGTTCATTGATATTTTTTATGCTATTTCCAAGCTCCTTTTTCAATGCTGTATTCTCACTTCTAAGATTTTCAACTTGTGTTCTCAATTTTTCTTTCCTTGGAGTATGGCTGGACAAGAAATTTGATGTTTGAGTTTCCACAGGTGAATGTAAGGGACTTGGAGTTTCTAATGATGTACCCATTGTTGGTGCAGAAATTGTGAGGTCCTCCAGTATTCTTATTTTTTTTGAATACTGAGAAGTACTGGAAATGCTATCCTGGTATCTTTTCCTGAAGTACTGGGCATATCAGTCACATGGCCTGCAAATAATATTATTAATATAAAATTATTCAGGTAAAAAACAAAATACTACATTTCTAGCTCAGTATTGTCATTAATTAAACATTTAATCTATGATATTATTGTCACAGACATATTCTGACATAGCTACTTATAGTTATAGATTATATATTATATACTATAATTTAATTAATTTGTTTTTTTTTCTGACCAATCTTTTACTTCCATGAAAACATTTTTTATGTCTAAATCTGAGTACTGTTGATAATAGGAATGTAGGTATTTAATTTAATCACTAAGAGAACATTTATAATGGATTACATGACTGTTTTATTGTGGTTAAAGTGGATAAAGAACTTTCCACATTATACTTAATGTCTTAAAAACATATTTTGTTGATGCATTTTTGGATTATAGATGATTGATGAATAACATGAAAACCTTTGAATGTTCAAATTCTCTTTTAATTTTAGCCAGAATTCACTCCAGTTTCACATTATCTATATTCTACTGCCTTATGAGACATTTCATGTCATTCAATTCAAAAGACAAGCATTTTAGTAAAAATAGTAGCAAATACTCACATGAAATTGATTTATGATTGATAGGTTGGGCATTGGTCATCAAACTTGTCCTTTCATGGAAGTTATTGTACATGGTACTCTCAAAGTGTGTGCTACAGATTTTATATTTCTTGTGGAAAATTGTCCAGTTCCCCTCCTTCTCTAGAAGATCCTCGCGGCCACATGCTTCAATCCAACTCTGCACCTGAAATTTCAATGACAATTAGTTTCGAGTATCGTTATTGATATTCCAATGATGAATTTAAATTTTTCATATAAAATTTTAGAGTAGGTGGTTGATTCAAGTCTTTATATTTGTTTATAGTAGGAAACTAAACTTGCAATATACCTAAAACATTCACACTATTCTTTTGTTCTCACATACCTACATTTTGATAACATAACTTTCATTTAATCATGCCTCAGGTGATAAATTGACAAATTCAAAAGGTATATTTTGAGAACATGTTTTCAAAAAACCTGCTTGCGAGTAATTGAAGTACCTACCAATTTTTTTTTATTTATTTCAATTGCCCAGAACACAGTTTGTGGTAATACATAAATTGAGGATATTCTGAATTATATGAGGCATAGGTATTGATAGCTATATATACTCAGTAGTTTTTTCTTAGAAAAAATGTGGTATAGCAAAAACACAATATCCTTAGATTTTTTTGATCAGTCTATATCATAATACAAGCCATAACAATTTCTGCTTTTACAGATATGTAGGTAGTGACTGAATTTGTGTCCTAGGAGTCCTAAATTAGGCTGTTTGTGTGAAGTTAGCCACGAAAGTTCCAGCCACGGTTTAGAAAAAAGCGTGGCTGCATGTATTCGAGTCACTAAAGGTACCCATACACGATCCACGACTTGACAATTTATTATAAAATTCACATGATATTCGCACCACCAAGGACATAATAAGATATATCACATGCAAGGTGGATATAGGATGGTGAAATAACTCTACAATTGTTTCTTTCCAAAACATGTAGACCTGTCAAACGACCTCACTAAGGCCGCACCACTTGAGTATAGATGGCGATGCGATCGTCGATCCGGTGAAGTCAAATCCGCTTTTACTGATAATGACGGATACCTGACAGTGATGGATAGCTAACAGTTCAGTTTTTACATTTATGTTGAATTTCAAATCCACATCGCGTTTCCAGCATTTCCAAGATAACCTTCGAGATCGGCATAGGTGACGCCACCTAGTTTCGATCTTGGGAAGCCTTAGTAAGGTATTGAAATCCGACAAAATCAAGTAGGCGAAGGTCTACAACTTTTTCTAGTGGCTGGGTATAGGGAGTTGAGACACCAGTCTTAATATAATTCGATATCGAATGAATTCGTACATTTATATCATGTGATCATGATGTAAATAATCAGCATCATAGAGGAGTGGAAACACGAGTGGAAAAAAAGTGGAAAAAAATTCCTTCTATATCTCTCAAAGTGTATAATCATTGAAAGTTATTTGACAGACATATTGTGTGAAATCCATAGAAGAAAAAAATGGAATACTGGATTTGTAACACCGTAGGGGGGAAAGGGTGAATTAAATGGAGAGAAAATTAACCATTTTATTATGTATCTTTTTTATTTTTTTCTGTTCGTTGATAAATCTTCCACAGAAATATCCAGTAACATCTATAGAAGATGGAAAGAAGTGAAATTGAATTTGTACCACCGTAGGGGGGGAGAGGGTGAAAAAATTAAACATTTTATCATGTATCTTTTTTATTATTTCCTGTTCGTTGATGAATCTTCCACAGGAATATCTAGTAACATCCATAGAAGGCGGAAAAATGTGAAATTGAATATGTACCACTGTAGGGGGAAGAGGGCGAATTGAATAGTGAAAAAATTGACCATTTTGTTATGTATCTCTTTTATAATTTCCTGTTCGTTGATAAATCTTCCACAGGAATATCTAGTAACATCCATAGAAGACGGAAAAATGTGAAATTGGATTTGTACCACCGTAGGGGGGAGAGGGTGAATCAAATAGTGAAAAAATTGACCATTTTGTTTTGTATCTTTTTTATTACTTTCTGTTCGTTGATGAATCTTCCACAGGAATGTCCAGGAACATCTATAGAAGACGGAGAGAAGTGAAATTGATTTTGTACCACCGTAGGGGGAAGAGGGTGAATTAAATAGAGAGAAAATTAAACATTTTATCATGTATCTTTCTAATTATTTCCTGTTCGTTGATAAATCTTCCACAGGAATATCCAGGAACATTTATAGAAGACAGAAAAGAGTGAAATTGAATTTGTACCACCGTAGGGGGAAGAGAGTGAATTAAATAGTAAAAAAATTGACCATTTTATTATGTATCTTTTTTATTATTTCCTGTTCGTTGATGAATCTTCCACAGGAATATCCAGTAACATCTATAGAAAACGGAGAGAAGTGAAATTGAATTTGTACCACCGTAGGGGGAAGAGAGTGAATTAAATAGTAAAAAAATTGACCATTTTATTATGTATCTTTTTTATTATTTCCTGTTCGTTGATTAATCTTCCACAGGAATATCCAGGAACATTTATAGAAGATGGAAAAAAGTGATATTGAATTTGTACCACCGTAGGGGCGAGAGGGTGAATTAAATAGTGGAAAAATTGACCATTTTGTTTTGTATCTTTTTTATTATTTCTTGTTCGTTGATAAATCTTCCACAGGAATATCCAGGAACATTAATGTAAGATGGAAAAAAGTGATATTGAATTTGTACCACCGTAGGGGGGAGAGGGTGAATTAAATAGTGGAAAAATTGACCATTTTGTTTTGTATCTTCTTTATTATTTCCTGTTCGTTGATGAATCTTTCACAGGAATATTAAGTAACATCCATAGAAGACAGAAAAATGTGAAATTGAATTTGTGCACTGTAGGGGAAAGAGGGCGAATTGGATAGTGAAAAAATTGACCATTTTGTTATGTATCTTTTTTATAATTTCCTGTTCGTTGATGAATCATTCACAGGAATATCCAGTAACATCTATAGAAGACGGAGAGGAGTGATACAAAACATAATGGTCAATTTTTCCACTATTTAATTCACCCTTTCCCCCCTACGGTGGTACAAATTCAATTTCACTTTTTTCCATCTTCTATAAATGTTCCAGGATATTCCTGTGGAAGATTTGTCAACGAACAGGACATAATGAGGAAGATACATAACAAAATGGTCAATTTTTTTACTATTTAATTCACCCTCTTCCCCCTACCGTGGTACAAATTCAATATCACATTTTTCCGTCTTCTATGGATATGTTACTAAATATTTCTGTGGAAGATTTATCAACGAACAGGACATAATAAGGAAGATACATAACAAAATGGTCAATTTTTTCATTATTTAATTCACCCTCTCCCCCCTACGGTGGTACAAATTCAATTTCACTCCTCTCCGTCTTCTATAGATGTTACTGGATATTCCTGTGAAAGATTCATCAACGAACAGGAAATTATAAAAAAGATACATAACAAAATGGTCAATTTTTTCACTATTCAATTCGCCCTCTTTCCCCTACAGTGGTACAAATTCAATTTCACATTTTTCCGTCTTCTATGGATGTTACTTGATATTCCTGTGAAAGATTCATCAACGAACAGGAAATAATGAAAAAGATACAAAACAAAATGGTCAATTTTTCCACTATTTAATTCACCCTCTCCCCCCTACGGTGGTACAAATTCAATATCACTCTTTTCCATCTTCTATAAATGTTCCTGGATATTCCTGTGGAAGATTTATCAACGAACAGGAAATAATAAAAAAGATACATAATAAAATGGTCAATTTTTTTACTATTTAATTCACTCTCTTCCCCCTACGGTGGTACAAATTCAATTTCACTCTTTTCTGTCTTCTATAAATGTTCCTGGATATTCCTGTGGAAGATTTATCAATGAACAGGACATAATGAGGAAGATACATAACAAAATGGTCAATTTTTTTACTATTTAATTCACCCTCTTCCCCCCACGGTGGTACAAATTCAATTTCACATTTTTTCCGTCTTCTATGGATGTCACTAAATATTTCTGTGGAAGATTCATCAACGAACAGGACATAATAAGGAAGATACATAACAAAATGGTCAATTTTTCCACTATTTAATTCACCCTCTCCCCCCTACGGTGGTACAAATTCAATTTTACTCTTTTCCATCTTCTATAAATGTTCCTGGATATTCCTGTGGAAGATTTATCAACGAACAGGACATAATGAGGAAGATACATAACAAAATGGTCAATTTTTTTACTATTTAATTCACCCTTTTCCCCCTACGGTGGTACAAATCCAATTTCACATTCTTCCGTCTTCTATGGATGTTACTTAATATTCCTGTGAAAGATTCATCAACGAACAGGAAATAATACAAAAGATACAAAGCAAAATGGTCAATTTTTCCACTATTTAATTCACCCTCTCCCCCCTACGGTGGTACAAATTCAATATCACTTTTTTCCATCTTCTATAAATGTTCCTGGATATTCCTGTGGAAGATTTATCAACGAACAAGAAATAATAAAAAAGATACAAAACAAAATGGTCAATTTTTCCACTATTTAATTCACCCTCTCGCCCCTACGGTGGTACAAATTCAATATCACTTTTTTCCATCTTCTATAAATGTTCCTGGATATTCCTGTGGAAGATTAATCAACGAACAGGAAATAATAAAAAAGATACATAATAAAATGGTCAATTTTTTTACTATTTAATTCACTCTCTTCCCCCTACGGTGGTACAAATTCAATTTCACTTCTCTCCGTTTTCTATAGATGTTACTGGATATTCCTGTGGAAGATTCATCAACGAACAGGAAATTATAAAAAAAATACATAACAAAATGGTCAATTTTTTCACTATTCAATTCGCCCTCTTCCCCCTACAGTGGTACAAATTCAATTTCACTTTTTTCCATCTTCTATAGATGTTACTGGATATTCCTGTGGAAGATTTATCAAGGAACAGAAAAAAATAAAAAAGATACATAATAAAATGGTTAATTTTCTCTCCATTTGATTCACCCTTTCCCCCCTACGGTGTTACAAATCCAGTATTTCATTTTTTTCTTCTATGGATTTCACACAATATGTCTGTCAAATAACTTTCAATGAATATACACTTTGAGAGATATAGAAGGAATTTTTTTCCACTTTTTTCCACTCGTGTTTCCACTCCTCTATGGTGCTAATAATTCGATATCGAATGAATTCGTACATTTATATCATGTGATATATCTTATTATCTCCTTGGTGGTGCGAATTATCATGTGAATTTCATAATAAACTGTCAAGTCGTGGATCGTGTATGGGTACCTTTAGTGACTCGAATACATGCAGCCACGCTTTTTTCTAAACCGTGGCTGGAACTTTCGTGGCTAACTTCACACAAACAATTAGGCTCCTATACTCTAGAAAAAAATACTTATTATAGCCTGAATCATAACATCCTTCTTGAACAAGATAGAGAGTAAAGTCGTATAATAAGTACTCAATGAATTTTTTTATGATTAATAGATGGGTATGTACTAACCTTGTTTCATCCTTTGGAAAACCATGTAACTTTATGTTCTTAGAAATATTTGAGGTGTTACTGCAGTTTACATATATGCAACGATGTCTTCCACTAGTATGTCTATATTTCACTTCCTGTTCACTCATTTTACTGATTGTAACAAAACACTCTTCAAAACAACCACAACTGGCACAACTGCACAACTCAAACAACTCTATCCTTATTCACAATCACAAATCTTTGCGTGTCTTTGCACTCTTCCACAGCAATAAACTGTGTCATATGTATTTTATTGTTTTCTGTTCACAAACAAAACATCAATTTTGCAAATAAATACTAAATATGCACAGATCATTTATATACGGCTAAATAGGTTAACATAATAAACAGACGCTAGTGCTGTCGAATGTCGAATCTGTGGATTAGAAATTTAGGATTTCTAATCTGTGTTCTAATCTGTGTCCTTCTACATAACGATGTAAAGAAGACTGGTGCAGTCACTGATAGTGTTTTGTTCCGCCAAAAATGCTAACGGTATTTTCCGCTATAATGGCATAATAGTTATGGAACTCTCCAGAAGATATGTCGACATTTTTGCAGATTTCTGAACACATAATTGATGTGAGATTGTTATTATGTAGTTTGATCATCAATCAGAATTTACGGAAAAAATAACGACAAATACATATCAACATTGATATTCTCCATGAAAACGACGACAATCATTAATAAACACACCACCACGATAAGGAGCTTGTCTTGGTCACATTTTTATCAATACATCTGAACAAAATATCGAAAATATACAGATCGTAACCCTGACACAATAAACCCAGGAGGCTGGGATGTGGCTGAAGAAGGACCAGCATCCGAAAAAAACCCTAACGGATATCACGGATCACTCAACCGCCATTGTTCAAATAATCACAGAAAACAACGGCTGTACAAATACAAACAGGAAAAACATTACAATCAAAAAATGATAATATGCATGCCAAACGAAAGAAAAATAAGAAGGACGAAGGAGAACTAGGAGAAGAACTCCTTAACCTGTGCACACATAACACACACATGTGTTCACATAACCTTAGATTACACATAATCTATATATTTATGTGTTTAGTATTTATATTTAGTATTTATTGCTCACATAATATACATTAATAACATATGTACAAAGACTATGGAAATAATAAATTGCATTTGTATTTTTCTTTTGCACCTAAGTGTATAACACTTGTATGTGCCATAGATATAGAAGAGGGGTAGAATGAGCTTCGACGAGTGCGCATCCTATTTCTGGGTAACACTTATGGGCGCTGACATCTTGGATTTTTGCAGGCACTTCTGTCAAAGTTATTGAGAATCGAGGTTATGTTTTGATTTTGGTTTTAATTCATTGCATATCACATTTTTCAACACGGTTCTATATCTTTGAAGTGATCAAGTTTTTTACTGAGCTATATCCTGTTGAGTTGAGAAAATGTCGTGTATGGTGAAAGGATGTCCTAACAAGCGGAGAAATAATTCTAATGTATCATTTCATCGGTGAGTACTAACATCAGTGATTATCTTGTCGATATCGACATATGTGTTATGTGTTCTATCTATAGGTTTCCCAGAGGGAGACTTGAAAAGGAATGGCTCAGAGTTCTGGGCATAAGTGATGGTGATTGGACTTGGTCTAAAAATAAGAATGTTTGTTCTGAACATTTCAAGCCAAGTGACTTCAACATCCGTTCTGGAAAGAATTGCATCAATTTGAATGCTCTCCCAAGTCTCTTTCCTGACAGTGAAAATAGCATAGTGGTTTCAGAACCAAGCACTTCTATTTCTCACTTGGATGCTTCAAGTTCAATCACCAGCAATGAGAGTAGTATCCAGAATGTTACATCAAAGAAGAGGAAACTAAACAAAGCAGTTGAAGGGTAAGTGATTATTTTTCATTTGGAGTGATTCAACTAAAATTTTTAATATCTTAAAACCATTTTGTGTTTCATGAAAAGAAATATTGTTTATCAAAACCTATGTTGGAAATATCTAAAACATTTTGTGTACTGATTATTCATAATCCTTGTCTATCAATTTATTTTTCAGTTACCAATCACTTGAAAAATCAGGTACAAGTACTGATAGCAGTACAAAAAGAAGGAGGGTTCAGTTTATCAAATCAATACATAGCTACAGGTTTGTACCAATCACATTACACTATTTCTCACTTGCATTAGGAACGTTTTTTATCAAATTGGTAATTTCTCTTCCAGCACTTCTCCTACTGTTGCTACATCAAAAAACATTCAGGTCAGAAAAAGACAGCAACGTTATCGAAAACAATTGTTCTCAGCTTGCCAAAGAATTGATAAGCTCAAGAGAGAAGTCACTACATTAAGAACTGTAACTCAATTTCTGAGACAGGGGCAGTTTCTATCTGATAATGCTGTGGAACATCTGGAAAGAAACTCTGATAGTGTCCCCCACTTGCTCATGTCTTGTTATATGAAAAATATAAGGAATAATACTATCACACATGAAACTTATCCCCCTGTTCTGAGAGAATTTGCTGCAACACTTCAGTTCTACTCATGTAAGGCTTATGAAGAAGTAAGACAGTGTTTCAATCTGGCTTTACCTCATCAAGCTACAATCAGGAAATGGTTCAAAAATGTGGATTGTCATCCAGGATTCATTTCACAGGCATTTCAAGCCCTGAAATTGAAGAGTGAAGAAGCAACCTCGAGTGGTAGAGACCTCATTTGTTCTCTTATGTTAGATGAAATGTCAATAAAAAAACAAATTGAATTTGATAACAAAAAAATTTGGGGTTATATTGATATTGGAACTCATAGCGAGAATGATGAATTGGAACCAGCCACAGAAGCTCTTGTTCTGATGGTAGTATCTCACCAAGGTCACTGGAAGATACCCATTGCTTACTTTTTCATCAAAAGTTTATCTGGGAGAGAAAGAGCAAGTATTGTTGAGAATTCCTTGATTCGCTTGCATGAGATAGGTGTTCAAATAACATCTCTTACATGTGATGGACCATCAACACATTTCACAATGATGAGAGAACTAGGATGTGATTTTCAAAATATCCATGCAATGAATACATGGTTTCCACATCCCTCCAATGCAGACTTGAGGGTTCATTGTATTTTTGATGCATGTCACATGTTAAAATTGATGAGAAATAACTGGGCCAGTCTAGGTGACATCAGAGATCCTGAGGGGGGTATCATAAGTTGGTCCTTCATTAAAAAACTCCATGATTTACAAATAGAGGAAAACTTCAACATCGCAAACAAAATTAAAAGAGCACACATGGATTGGCACAAACAAAAAATGAAGGTAACTTGCTATATACAGTTTTTTTAATGAATTCATGTTTTTTTTTTATTTCTACTCAGGTGTCTCTAGCTGCACAAACATTGAGTAATAGTGTTGCAGATGCTTTGGAGTTTCTAAATACAGAAATGAATATCAAGGACTTTAGAGATTGTGAACCAACTGTCAACTTCATCAGACGAGTCGATGTTCTATTTGATATTCTGAATTCCAGAAATCCTCATGCAAAATGTTTCAAGGCCCCTCTCAAAATGACCAATGAAGAAAAATGGCGACCAATCATCTCAGAAACCATTGATTATGTACTGAGGTGCACAGATATTACAGGCAGACCATTATGGATGACTCCAAGAAAAACTCCTTTTATGGGCTTTGCTATTTCTGCTGTATCAGTTTGTGGCATATTTGATGATTTCGTGAAAACTGAAAAACTCAAATATCTATTGACTTATAAAGTTTCTCAAGATCATATTGAAACATTTTTCTGCTCTGTTAGGTAATTCAATTGAAGGTTTTAGAGGCGATTTTATACAATTTCATTTTTATTTTACTTTCTGATTATATGAAATTTTTTTTAGAACTCGAAATGGATGGAATAATAATCCCACATGCTTGCAGTTCATGAGATCCTTCCGAAAATTATTATTGCACACAAGAATAAATTCACAAGGAGGTAATTGCAGAGTATTGGATTCTATATCTATATCCTCTCTATATCTATGGTATGTGCAAGTATCGGTTAACAAGAATATAGTAATTTGAGACACATGACAAGTATCCAGTTATAAGTGTTTGTTTATATTATAATATATTATATTCTAATGTGTAATGTGTGATAATCGGTGACATAATTAATTAACTAATTATTTGTTGATTATTTACAAATAGTTTACAAATGGCTTTCATAACAAAGCTTCAAACTTATTGTAGTTTGTACAAATATATTTTTTACAATTTTTATTGAAAAGTTTCACTGTGCTAGCTGTTCTTATTTCTAGAGGCAGTATATTAAAAACTTTTGGTGCCAAATAATTCACAAATCTTTGAGAGGAGTCTTTATTGAACATTGGAATTGTTATTTGTTCATTTTGTTTTGCTCGTGTGTTATAAGAATGAGATATTTGTTGTAGGTATTGACTATTTTTGTAGTAGAATGTTGAAATTGTTATGAAATAAAGATATCTGACGTTCAAAATATTTTCATTATATAGTAAACTGGTTGAAAAAAGCTTACCTCTTTGGAACATACTAATATACCATATCTTATAATGGATTCTACCAGTGATCTATATATAATAAGTAGTTGTTTTTTATTTAGGATTTTTCGGATATGGTACATTTTGTATATGAATCTATGAACTTTTTTTACTAATTCTACGATATGTAGATCCCATTTAAGATATTTATCGATGGTAACACCTAAATACTTGATATTGTCACCTTCTGTTATGAGATCATTGGAGTTTTCAATTTTGAGATTATTGTAATTAGGTCTATTGTAATTTGTGATTGAAAATGCTATGTATTTTGTTTTTTTTTGTATTGAGCGAGAGTTTATTAAAATCCAGCCACTCTTTAACATTTTGTACTCCTTCTGTCGCATTTACTTTTACACCATCCCAAGAGTCGTCTTCAAAGATCAATACAGTGTCATCTGCATATGAGATTGTAGATTTACTTATATTAAGGCTTAGTAGTGAATTTATGTACGTAATAAAGAGTACCGGCCCCAATACTGTGCCCTGGGGGATGCCTAGTTGCGTATTTAAAGGTTCACTTACTGAGTCTCTGATTTTTACAGAATGTTTTCTATTATTGAGGTAGTTCTTGAAAATTTCTGATACGGTTCCACGGATCCCGTAATTTTCTAGTACTTCAAGGAGTTTATCATGTGGGACCGTGTCAAACGCCTTTGCTAGATCTAGGAACACTGCAATACATTTTTTATTTCTTTCCAGGCTGTCTTTTATTGAGTTAACCACTTCATACATTGCGTCAGAGGTACTTTTACTTTCCCTAAATCCAAATTGATTATTATGTAATATTTGATGCCTATTTAGATGATCCATGAGCCTAATTTTTAGGCATTTTTCGAAAATTTTGGAAAAATTGCTTATTATACTAATGGGTCTGTAATTAGAGATATCTGTCACATTACCATTCTTATAGATCGGGGTTATTATTGAGGTTTTAAATTTGTCTGGCACTATGCCCGTTTCAAATATTAGGTTGATTATATATAAGAGTGGAGATATAACATACGAGTGTATAAGTTTTAATGTTTTTGAAGTAATCCCAACTATTCCTGGAGAAGAGTTATTTTTTAGCGAGGTAATGTGTTGGATTATTTCGTTTTCAGTGGCTGGATAGAGGAACATAGATTCAGAAATAGTTGGGTACTTATTTTTGTAGTCATTAGCAGATCTTTTGATCTTACTAGCCATTTTTAAACCAATTTCATTGAAATATTTGTTGCAGTAGTTAGCCATGTCATCATCATTATTAAATCTTACTTCATTCCGATCATGAATTTCTATTGTGTTATTTTTTTTGTTGCTGGCAGTATTGCTTAATTCTGAGACTACTTTAAACAGTTTTCTAATATCGTTTTTATTTTCGTTTACTGATTGTTGGTAATAGTTATTTTTTGCTGATGTAATAAACTAGCTGGTGGAGTTACTCCTATCCTTCTCCCGTGTTCAAATTTCTTGATACTGGCCAACCTTGATAAACATGACATGGCGTGGGCGAAACTGTAAAAACTGTAAAATCTGCCAGCCGAGTTCTCAACCAAATTTGCAGAGACACGTTTTTGAATTTGTCAGTGTCGCCAACAAATGTTGGTATATTCTATGAGGTTATGTGTGATGAGCATTTCACTTTTTACTGTTTTATTAGTTTTTTTTTTCTTAAAAAACGGAGATTTACAAATTTTATGGAAAGGAGTTTTATTCTATTTTGTTGCGAATCAGAATGAAATACAAAAGCTAGATAACATTTTTACCTCCATATGTAAACCTGAGAGGGATTCATGTTTCTACTGTGCAAGGCGGATTGATCTGGTGTAAAAATAAATGTAATGATCGTTTCAGACTTCAGAGTGATATATTTGTATTTTGAGAGGTGAGTATCAAGTTAATACTTCTTATATATAATCTTGTATTGAATCAGGTATATGTAGTTATGCATTGGAATTGATTATCAATGCTGATTCATACTTCGTGTATTTTCAGGATTATTTGCATACCCTAGGATTCTGTGTTTGAAATAAAAGATAAGGTGAGTACTCAAAAGACTTTATTCATCAATAATTGCTGCATCAGCAGTAATCACAATAAGTTGCAAATTACAAATGAGAATTAATCAGTCCAGTTGAGACTCAATCAATAAAGTTGCTCATTTGATTCATATTTCAATTCAACTTGAGTCAGATCACAATCACTCTGAGAATCTTATCTACTGATATTATACAGGTACATCAAAGTAACAGCTATGCTTGAATTATCTCGAACTGTTATTGTTTTTTTAATACATTTATGATATCAATCAAGTGAGACTTCTTGGAGTAGGTAATAGTAGAGTAGGTATCAGATATTTTCATAACAGGATGATGTCTTGCTATCATTGAAAGGAAGTCCATGTTTACTCAAAGTGGAGTCGAAAAGTGAAGAGTAGAAGGAAACTTGAGATCTTCTCCAGAAAATTATTCATGGAAATGAGAATATCAACCAAAGATACACTCAATGATCTAGTTTGGTCATCTTCAGTGATATAAACTGCTTGTCAGCTGCAATGGAATGATCTACTTTTCAAGAAAATTATATTAGGAGGCAAAAAAGGTTAAAAGTCTTATCATATCAAAATATAAGTATCAAATTCACTGGATTTTTAGGTAAAAAATTGAATCTCATTTCACATCTCGTTGAGTGTATATCTTTGGTACCTCTGTAACTCCTGCAAATTTGATTACTCTAACTCAATACTGTATACTTGGTATTCAATACTCAATTATACTCTTTATAATTGTGAATGTGGTCTTTGCAATATGTTAACTTCAACAAAAGATGTCTTGATCACATCATCATCTAAAAACATCATCCTAATTTAGTTTTGCAAGCTTCGATAATTTTTTTGCTTTATTCTCCATGTTTCTTTTTTTTTGCTCTGCTGAACAACAAATGCTCAGTCTGGCAACTACATATATTTGAATTATATTTTTACTCAAAGTAATTTTGTGATTTTGACACCCTAAAAGCACTCTAGGTTGATGATAATTTTTCGGGAATAATAGATATTGATGATTTTTTCAAATCCTTTTGAAAACTATCTGCTATTGTTTTTTCAATATCAGTCAAAAATGAGATGATTTGGGTAGATGGAAATGTGAGGAATCCTCTACTTTTCATTTTAATAAATGAATTGAATTTTTCATTTCCATCTCCACAAATTGTCTCTAAACATTCTTGACATGTTGTGGATACCGTAACCTTTTCAAAATGTACCCACAGAAGTAGGCAAATGCTTCCTCTATATTTTCAAATTCCTCATATTCATTCAGAGTGGCATTTTCATCTGACTTTATAGTGATATCAAAAACGCATTTTATTTTCTTTTCTTTTAGTTTGCCTATTGTTAAAAGAAACTGGATCATTTCACCACCTGTTACATTACTTCCTCTGGGTGGTTTAACTAATGAAAATAAAGACATCAGCCTGAATATTTGGCCCACTTGAATGGATTCTGGGTGACTATTACAACCCCCTGCAGCTCTCATCATCCCAAAGAAATGCTAAGAAAAAAAATAGGTATAGATATATTCAAATATTTCATATTTCATTCACTGAACAAAGAAAATACTAGAGACGAGAATATGTGATATATTCTGAAGCTACCAGTTCTTTTTTTAAACTCTTCAGTTAGGTACCTGTTACTTTAACCAGCTTTAACTCAATAAATTTATCAAAGAATAAATGCATGAACTGTAATAAGCTGCAGTGTTCAGTAGATATTCCATTGTTATTCAGTTTCAAAGTCATTGCAGGATAATTTAATAAAATCAAGTATCATTCAGATTCAGAGAAAAATAGAAAATTGATGAACATTGAAAACTTTGAACAGTGAAACTCTTGAGTGTGCAGTTTTCTATTACTTCTAGGAGAATTGATGATGGTGATGATGATGGAAGATGGTCTTGGTTCATCCTAGCTGTCATGAAGTACTGGAATCCAAGCCCTGAGAGGTAACCAGTTGAATCCAATGTACAGGATATCATGGCTTTCAACCCTTTGACAAAAACTTGTCAGGTGATGAACAGTCCTCCCACAATCCCAAATAGATGAGAAAATTTTCCAATTCCTACAAAGATATTATCACTTATTCTGCCACTACTGATCTTTGTATTATTCCTCTCAATATTCAACATTGAACTGAATTTATAATTTACCCTGAATCTATCAGAAGATCATTTTTTCCACAGTGTTGAAAACGGGAGCAGATTCGTTCCCGAAACGTCCAAAAAGAGTAGAAGTTTTGATTTTATTAAAAGTACATTTTCATTTCCAAATTTAAAAAAACAAGGTGTCACTGACAAATAGAGAATTTTTCTTTTATTTGCCTCTCTGGAAGGTAAATTCAAAAGCAGTGACACTTTGGGGGGCAGTCTACAAAACTGTCCTCACTACAAATATATCAAAATAATTATTATAACTTCTATTTCTATTTTAAGAAACGAGTAGAGAAAATCCCAAAAATCTAGGAAAATGAATTTTTATTGTGATATATACCTGAAATATCCTTTTTTTTTTCTAGGTTATTTCTGAGGCATTTGATGAGATGTGGAAAATCAGAACACATCCTCAGCTTCCTGGAGGCACCCATTGGATGTTCACACCATGGCTCTGAACAGTTTTGCATCCCCATACATTTTTACATCGTTCTATTCCAAGCTGCTCCATCACTTGTGATTACATCAATGAGAAGTCCAGCATTCTCACACAAAATCACACATTCTGAAATTAGTTTTGCTTGGAGTTCACCAGTAATATTCCCTTTCGTCAGAAAACATCCCAAAGCCTGCAAGCCATGACCAGCAAATGGCTGGAACATAATCACGAGTACATGATCTCCTAATTGATCCTCCATGCCATTAGGAGTGAATTCACCAAGATCCATAAATCCCACGAATTCCATGGTATTTTTGTCAAATTTTTTAGTAGGAGTGATTTTATTCTTAGTTTTTTCTTTTATCATTGCAAAAACCTCCTTTTTGGAACCAAATGTTCCATCTTCATTTCTAATGTACCTATTGGAAAAATATGTTTTGAATATTTCATTATTTCCATACATTGTAAAAATAACTAACCTACCTTGAGAGAGTGCTAGTTGATGATATTGTCATAATTTGTTTATCTCTCATATAATTATAAAGCTTTGGGCTCTTAATTCTCATGAGAATGCAATTATAAACCCATTCCAAGGTGTATCTTCTGCCTGCAGATTTACACTTGGCCGATTTTAAACAAATCTTTATCTTTTCTTGTTGAACTTCTGGCAAAGTTTCAAGAAGTTCATCAAGCTTAACCACATTGGCATTTTCCTTTCTCAGATTGACAATCACTCTACTCAAATGTGCATTCTTTCTAAGCCATGTAGTTATATTTGTGTTTTTTGTTAGTTGTTATTTTATTTCTTTTTTCATGTCTTCTTAAATAACGATTCATTACTTGTGCATGCTCTGCAATAATTATAACTTGGAATAAGAACTGAACATGATCTGCTGTTGCCATTGCATATTTTTCACGTATCCATTTTATTGATCAGCTCTTGAAGTTTTTCTAATGTGGTAATGGCATATTCTAGATTAAAACGTTTTGCTCCTGCGTGTGCCATAATCAGTGAGCAGCCTAAGATGATGGATCTGCCAGTTGAAATTCCAAAGTCAATATGAATACTCAGTTTTGTGATAAGAACGTGCTTTTCTAACTTATGAATACCCCAACGGGTATCAGTTGGTCAAGAGATTCCAGTTCTTGATACAGACTAGTTAGACTATCCACAGTAGTACTATGATCATTCTTATCAATATTCACAGGAAAGGTATCTTCAGGAGTATCAGAAGCAGGGTTCAAGTAGGAACTGGAAAGGGATTGTGGATTGGCTGCAGAGGAATCTTGTTCACTACAAGAGAGAGAAAGAACAATATAATTGAGTAATTACGAACAAAAAATTATCCAACAAAATATATTTTTTTAAATGTTTTTTTATTTATTTAGCGTTATCATAATTGCCTATCCAAAAAATCCAGATGAAACTGACATGCATAATCATACTAGTGAACCTTATATAATTAATCAGTTCAGTTGGAAATATTTCTGTTTCCATATACCATCCATAAACCTGCTTGGCATTTTTATATAATGGTACTTGAATTCGGTATTAGGGTAATAACAGAACCAATGTATTTAGAGCGAGGAATAATACCTTTGAAAATTCAAGAGGTTGATTATTTGTATGAAAAATACCAAATATAGGAACATACTGTGTACATATCTCAAGAGCTGATGACCTATACCGAATAGTCCAGAGTTGTCTCCCCATAGTTCCTTTTGGAGGAGGTTGATGAATATCATTATTTCATCGCCAAATTTTGCATCTATTTAAAAAGGTAATCTTTTATAGTATTATGATGAACCAAGCCGTTTCTGATTAATTCATGTTTGAGAGGGACATATTTACCTCATTTTCTATTCGAAAGGAAGTTAACACATTAAGGTACCTACCCTTATTTCTCAATACACCATCAGCCATATATAGGGATATTGAAAGACAAATTTTGACTGTCTGTATATTCAAGAGAAGATTCATGACGGGTACCCTGGTTATGATTTCAAAAAATAAAAACATTTTCAGTGGTGCGGCACCTTTCTTCAATTTATTCTTCCCAATGACTTTGTTTTGAAAATGTTTTTCACAGACATATCCATTCGGGGGCAACTTATGCAAGTAGAAATACTCCATTTCAGCAATTCTTCTTTGTCCTGAAATCGGAAACGTATCAGCCTACACTGCTCTTCCTGATCATTATGAATGCTCATCAAATGATGAATTCATTTGAATATTCATACTAACTTTGGGTACTGAAAACATTCGGAGTTCCGAATTTTTATTTGTTCCACACACGTTCAATAAATTCAATCGATTTATTCACGATGAAACTCACACTCAAGATTGTCTTCACATGGGAATTGATAAATGTTCTTTATTGGAAACTAGAAGAAACAAAAATTTTGTATTTGTACCGCGTCCAAATTAAAACTGTTACGGGTTGACAGCTGTCATTAACGGCTATATTTCAACCGGAATGTTGCCTGCTTTGGAAATGTTTCGTGATAATTTCTCGATGTTCACGACATCTATTGTTGAATAAGAGAACCCCACGCCATCTGCTAGAATCCAATTGTTTTTGGACTTTAGAGTCTGACAAAACAATTGAAGAGTGGGTTCACCAGCTAGTTTATTACATCAATATTACATCAATATCTATATGTTGTCACTCACAATCTACTTTTGTAAATAAACCTGTGAAACGAACTAGAAGTCTCCTCTTTGCTAGAAGTGTCGAAATTGGAACAATTTGAGAGTAGTAATTTCGAAATATGTGTAGCGTTGGTGATGAAATATCCGAAAATGCTCAAGAGAAAGATATGCCTACGATAAAGAATGTTGTCATGTAGGAAACTTCTTACATTATATTTTATATTATAATAATAAATTATTATATGATAGATTTTTCTTTCAGATCTAAAACGTGTAACAAATGTAGGGCTCAACCACCTTGCGTTGTACTAAGAAGTAAAGATTTATATTGCAAAGACTGTTTCCTAACTGGAACTACTCACAAATTCAGAGCTCTCTTAGGAAAATCCCGTCTCATTAAACCATCTGACAGAGTTCTAGTGCACCACCAAATTGGTCATCCAAGTACTGCATTGTTACACTTTTTAAGGAGTGCCTTAGATTTGGAAAATCATAAAAAATTACAATTCAAACCTGTAATTCTGTTCATTGATAGTGAGGACAATCACCTAGTTTATGAACTTTGGATATCTAGATGAAAATATTTTTTTCAGATCAGTATCACCTTACAATGAAAGAAAGAGAAGACATCTTAGCAACAGTTCAGAAAGAGGTTAATTCTTTTGAATTTGATTTGTATTTTATATCATTTGCCAAGTATTTTGCCAGCCCTGACAATATAGAAAAACTCTTGACTCATAATTTGAAAATATCTGGAAACGATAAAGATGTACTTGACTTATTAGTGGAAACAAAATGTTCACTCACTCATAAGAATGATATCAAAACATTGTTTCAGTAAGTAACTATCATTAATAAAGTCTCAAAAACCCTATTTTGAATAATTAGCTCTACTGAAACTGACTAAATTGGCATTTTCTGTATTATTTTCAAGGAGGAAGTTGCTGTTAAATGTTGCTGAACATTTGGATTGTAGGTTTGTGTTCACTCCAGATATATCTGGAGACATTGCTTCACAGCTGTTATCGAATATATCACTCGGAAAAGGAGCTCATATTTCAGTTGATACTGTGAGTTACTCATACATATTACCTGCATTTAAATATGATATGATCGATGGTGGCTGTTTATGAGCATTTGATTTTCAGGGATTTTGTGATGACAGGGATGAAATGGTTAGAATTCTTAAACCACTTCGTTTGTTTGACATGAAAGAATTGGCCTTCTACAATAAACTCAATAATCTAGAACCAATCAGTATCAGACAACTTGAAGTTAACCCATATACTTCAGTACAAGACCTAATAAAAACATTTGTCAATACTTTACAGAGTAATTTTCCAGCCACAGTCACAACTATATTGAAAACTGGTGACAAACTTACTACAGAACAAAGTGGTTCACAAAGATGTACTTTGTGCAAGGTAACATTTTTTTTTTCATCATGAGACAGACTATACATACGAATTCTGTATGGAAAAAACTAATTCAGTGGCAAAATACATCATCATCTTTCATATATTTCTTGTCCAATGGTTGAAAAAAAAATTTCAATAATATCAATCCAAATAGTTGAAACTGTAACATAAGATCAAGAATTTTCATCAACATATTCATTCATATTCACAGTTAAAATGCAGAATTTTGTTTTTCTAAACAATTGGACAATGAATTCATCATTTCAAGAAATTGAAGTTAATTGTGATTTATTCCAGAATTTATTATCAAAAACAGCATCTCAACTCAGGGCTGAAGACTCTACTGTTTTTTCCCATTTGATCTCAACACAGATACTCGATCATAATTTTTCGAGGGAAGAAAGATTTTCAAATTTATTAGATATTTTCGAAAATAAAGAATATGAAAATAAGGATCTATGTTATGCCTGCTCTAAAATATCACATTGTATCATGGAGTGATTTATAATAAAACCATTTCTCATCTCTGAATTACTTTGCTTTTTCAGGAAATAAGATATACCTACATATAATCCAAGATCATTGACAAAATGGATTGTGTACAAACTTCAAAATTAATAAGTATACCTGGTGAAAAATAAATTGCAGTATTTTGGTTATAATCATCTGATTACCTTGATATTGCTTAAGATGTGAGAATATGATGTTCACTCATCATGTTCTGAATCAAAACTGACGCTAGCGACCACTAGTATAACAATTAGTAACAAATGGAGTTCACATTGGATTATTCACTATGGCATTTCACTTCTATTTATTTAGTATCAAACCAATGAATTGATAAAAATTTATAGACATTATACACAAATATTCAATTCTTCACAAAAAAAAGTCCTCTTTATGGAACTTTTCTTCACAGCTCCATTTTCGAGAAATAAAAAGAGATTCGAATCGGTTTCAGAAAAAACTGGGTAACTTATGTCTTTCGATATGAGCCAATCTGACAATAATAAGATAACCAACTTTGAAGTTTGGATCAATGTTCGATTTTACTTCAGATTTTGTTCTGCTCTTACATTCAAGAAACTACAAATTTTGCTAGGATCCCTACAGGTTAGCAAAAACTATTATATTTGGTAATGTTTGGATATTGGTATCAGTTTACTCATGTGCTAATATTTCAGATAATGAGTCTCGGAAATATTCCAAGAGACATATGTCCTAAACATTTATTAGTTGTTGAATGGTATAGGGATGTTTTGCCAAATAATTTGAAAATTAGTGTGCAACCTCTATTCATCAAAAATTTCAATAGAAAGTGGCAAATGACACTATTTTCTCTTGCAATAAAAGAAAACATCTTGAACATTCCACATTCATTAGTTGAAAAATTTGGACTCTTTAATTTGCTTTCAAAGATGTTCTCATGTGAAAAAGTAATTTTTCACTTTGCCCAATAGATGCAGTATTCTTAAGTGCCATTTTGATGGATGTATTTGAAAGTAAATATCAAATTCCACAAAGCAGTGGGATATTGCCTATCAACAAATATCATTCACTAAAAACAATACACCACATTGTAGTTCAGAACATAATTGTTAAAGTTGCTTTTAGCATTGGAGCAAAACCATGAGACGTATACACACTACCCACTGAATTTCTAGTCTTGAGAAAATCAAGTGTGAAAATAAAAAATATGATGTAAAAATTTGCATACTACTGAAAGAAAAATATATTTCAAAGAACTATGGATACAGAAATAAATTCTTATCTAATTTTGAGCCTTCTGGAGAGTCTGATGTTTGATCAACTCCTTGAAGTGACCATCTCTACTTAGTAATTCTTGGTAATTTCCCTTTTCCACAATTTCTCCATCTTGTAAAACAGCAATGACATCTGCATTTTGTATGGTTGAAAGTCTGTGGGCTATGGTTAACACTGTTCTGCCTTTCATCACCCGCTCCAGGGCTTCTTGCACCAAATGTTCAGAATGGGCGTCCAGGGCACTAGTAGCTTCATCAAGAAGTAATATTTTGGGGTCCTTGATGAGAGCTCTCGCTATAGCCACTCTTTGTTTCTGTCCACCACTGAGCATAACTCCTCTCTCTCCCACAACAGTGTTGACACCTTCAGGTAACTTTTGTACAAACTCATAGACATTGGCTTCCTTACAAACTCTGAGGAAATGCTCTTCATTAATTTTATCTGGTTCATCAGCACCATATAAAATATTATCCCTTATTGAACAGGAGAATAGTATTGGTTCTTGACTGACAGTACCTATATACCTTTTGATCCAAGCTGGATCAAGTTCTTTGATGTCTTGGTTATCTAAGAATATTGCTCCCATGGTAGGATCATATAATCTCAACAAGAGAGCTGCCAAAGTACTTTTGCCAGATCCACTAGGGCCTACTACAGCTAATGCCTGACCAGGTTTTATGTCTAGAATTAAGTTTTTGAATATGTCTACATCAGTTCTTGATGGATAGCTGAATTTGACATTTTTGAATTCAACATGTCCTTCTGGAACATTCATTGGAATTACACCTCCATGCATGGGAATGATAGGTTCTCTGTCAATAATTTCCCATATTCTCGAAGCTGCCCCAATTGATTTATTCAAATCTGAATAAAAACTAGATAGGCCACTTACTGATATACCAATATAAGCTGCATATAAGAGGAATGAAGAAAGGTGGCCTACAGTTAGCGAATGTGAGGATACCATAACACCACCATAGTATAAAACTGATATTATAATAACATGGCCACTGAATCCAGTCATTCCATAGAATAAAGCTCTTGCTTTAGCTTCCTTGTAACAGTACTGCAAAACATTTCCTATTGAATCGTTATAGCTCTGTATCTCCCTGAGCTCTTGGGCAAAAGACTTCACTGTACGGACATTTGATATTTTCTCTTCAGCAACTTTTGTAGAATCTGCTAATGAATCTTGAAGCTTCCTTGAAATATTACGCACAAACCTTCCATATATCACAGCTATACCAGCTACTGGTGGTACTATTGCAAGGCCTACTAGAGCAAGTTCTGGTGACATATAAAACATCATTCCTGTTCCAGCACAAACCATGACTAATGAGCGTAGCCCATCAGAGATGTTTTGAGACAAAGCTGTGCCAACAATTTGAGTGTCTGCAGAGAGTCTGTTCACCAATTCACCTGTTGGCCTTTTATCAAACCAACCTTGTTCCTGTTTCAGTATTGAACTGAAAACTTGTCTTCTAAGAGCATTTGTCATCCTGTAGCCTGCAGTGGACATAATATATACTCTACCAAAGTTACATATTGCTCCTAGTATGAAGACACAAAGTAATACTCCACATACTTGGTTAAGTTTGATTTTCGCTTCTTCATAGTTGTCACTATTAGTATAAATGATGTCTAATACTTTACCCAAACTAAATGGGATAGACATAGTAACAGTACTAGATACCAATAGGAATCCTATAGCACCAGCTAGTTTCCATTTCTCAGGTTTAGCTAGTGAAAATAACCTTTTGATCTGGGATTTATCTATTCCAGTATCTGTCCTTTCTGTTTTTATTTTTCTTCTAAATATTCTAGTGAAACTCTTGTCAGTAACATTCTTGACTTCAGGTACTTCGACGGATATATACGTCTTGTTTTGATTAACTTTTTGAGACATATCACTAAATTTTCTTGACCTAAGGCTTTGTTTTCCGAGTGAATTGTAAATTTTCAGACATTTCAGTGATTTTTTTAGGTTATGTGAAAGGATTATCACTGAATACACATTCATCATGCCGTTGGTTTTGTTTTGATAAGGGAGTAATAAATTATCTTAATAACTAAATACCCCCAACTAATACCAATCATGACTATTACATTCTTAATAGAATTCCAAAAACAATCCGAAGTTCTACAGATATCAAGGTTGTTTTAATATTTCTTCTCATTTTAATATCCATTGTTTTATGTTCTCGGCTCGACTCGGTAGACAATTATCTCCGCTGTATGCTCTTTTGCCATTGTCGGATAAATGCACCCTAAGTTGAAAGATCCAGTACCATAGAAGCTGTCCTCTTGGCCAGTACTTTGTAAGTTCTCTTTTAGCACAGTATATTACAAAAGCGCTGAACCGACATGATGTCACTCATCAATCTCATCATGTCCGGTTAGCGCTGAACGAACATATTTTTTTTTATGATTTTCTGTTTGAACTGGCAGTTAGGGCTAATTGTCAGTTTGAACTGGCAATTTGAGCTGATTTGCCAGTTTGAACTGGTTTGCATTATGGCTAATTGCCAGTTCAAACTGCTGACAATTGAATGGCAATCAGCCATAATTGTCAGTTCAAACTGACAAATGCCCCTTATTGTCAGTTCAAACTGACAAATGGCCCTTATTGTCAGTTCAAACTGACATTCAGCAATAATTCCCAGTTCGAAGTGGCATTTACCCCTAATTGCCAGTTTGCACTGGTGGAATTGTAAGAAAGTCAACATGTCCGTTTAGCGATTTCGTAGTATATACCTTGGTATATACTGTGCTTTTAGATATTGTCGACTACCTATACAGGGTAACTCACGGTCGATGGTACGTTAGACGTTTATGGAGAACGCAACGCAGGATTTTTCTGAAAATTTCTCATCTCACATTTTATCACCTGTTCTATCGATCTAAAATATTTTCGAAATTGGGACGTTGCCGTTTCTATCAAAAAGTCCTAGCAACTTCATTTTTTTAAATGGAACACCCCGTAGAATTGCCTTTTTATTACAATACTCTTTTGTTAATAAATCCCTATATCTATCTCTATCGGTTTTCAAGATAAAAAATAATTTGTGTTAAATATGATCCAAAACATATCCCTATATTGAACTCATGTTAATCAGGGCTCTCGAATCATAAAGAGTTGATATTTTAGTGGTGGTTTGGACAGGCTTGATGTATTCAATTTACACCGAGAAGTCGCCTCCATATCATACAGGTCGTGCTGAAATTATTATTATATCGTTGTCCATACAAGTGGTCAAAAGTTCATTTTTACAAATGGTACCCACTGCTTTTCACTCAATAAATTGAAAGACGAATAAAAATGCTACAAGATGACATAGCATGTCCCTATACCTAAATCATCAAGTTTTCTTAATAAAGCCGCTTTTTGTGAAAAATATAATTTTATGAAAAAGTTAATTTTAGATAGCCATGGAAATATCAAACATGACAGTTCGGTGACATCAATGAGTAATTCAGTAATTGTTATTCACAGTGTTTCAAAAAATCTCCCAGAATGATCGCGGATATCGATTATCCAAACGAAGTTCTTATGAAGTTATTTATTCACGGACAATGTGATCAAATCATTGCCAGAACTTGCAAAAAATTCAACCAAATGTAACCTGAATTGACACCAATGAATAGGAGGAAGTTTGTGAGATTACAAAATAATTTCATCAACTATGGATCAAAGTTAAAAGCGCCTCCAACATTACCAAAACCTGTTACTTCGAATGAAGACAATATTGTTGACGTTTTGGCATATTTTCATACATATCCAGAAGCATCCATTCTTAGTGCAGAAAAAAATTTGGGTGTATCACATGCTTCAGTACGAAGAATTTTGGGAAATCACAAAATACATCCGTATAAATTCAGTAAAGTTCAAGCTCTCAATGCAGAAGACTTCGAGCCGAGATGCATTTTCGCGAAGCCCTTTTAATGCATACCCAGGAGGATCCGGAATTTTTGTCGAAAATAATTTGAAGCGACGAATCAAAATTCACGAGAAATGGGATTTTCAATAGAAGAAATGAGCATTTTTGGAATGATCATAATCCTCATATAACAAAAGAAAAGCGTTTTCAAGTAAAATTTGACCTGAATGATTTCTGTATTCCAAAAAATAATAAAATCAGCTTTTTCATTTACAATGGCACACTGGTAGCTGAGAGATATATTCAAATATTGAGGACGACTGTGACAGATTTTCTCGAAAATTTGCCTTTAGAGGAATATAGGAATTCAACTGGACGGGGCGCCAGCTCATTCAACTCAGGAAGTTTCCAGGAAACTTTGTGTTTGGCCGTTTAGGTCCGTGGGACTGGCCACCGAGATCACCTGATCTCACGCCGCTTGACTTTTTTTTATGGGGTGTTTTAAAAGAAAGGGTGTACAGTACTCCAGTGCCTACCAAAGAAGAACTGCGACGGCGAATAGTGCGGTGTATTGAAGATTTGAATCCTCATAAAATTCAAAAGGCAAACACGAGTCGCGTACAAAAGCATATTTTGAAATGTTTAGAATGTAATGGACAACATTTCGAGCATTTATTGTGAAAATGTGATATTTTGTTTATACTTTTGTTACTTTTCGTTCCTCCTAATTCTGTTATTTCCTGTACTTCCACAGTGAATTTAGCTTTTTACCTAGATATGCTAGATAAGCTGATTTTTGATAGAGTTATTGGAAAATTTGGGCCATAGTTGATGAAATTATTTTGTAATCTTACAAACTACCTCTTGTTCATTGGTGTCAATTCAGGATACATTTGGTTGAATTTTCTGCAAGTTCTGGCAATGATTTGATCACATTGTCCGTGTATAATAAATAACTTCATAAGAACTTCGTTTGGATAATCGATATTCGCGTTCATTCTGGGAGATGTTTTGAAACACTGTCAATAACAATTACTGAATTACTCATTAATGTCACCGAACTGTCATGAGTTTGATATTTCCATAGCTATCTAAAATTAACTTTTTCATAAAATTATATTTTTCACAAAAAGCGGCTTTATTAAGAAAACTTGATGATTTAGGTATAGGGACCTGCTATGTCATCTTGTAGCATTTTTATTCGTCTTTCAATTTATTGAGTGAAAAACAGTGGGTACCATTTGAAAAAAATGATAACAACACAGTATATCCATTAGACATCTACAGGATATCCACTGGATATACAAGATATCCTATGGACATACAATAGATATCCATATGTCCGCCTATATCCAGGATATAGGAGATATCTTATGGATGTCCGTGAAGATATCTACCGGATATCTTTTAATATCCCATGGATATCAATAGGATATCTTATATTCACATTTGGTTTATCCATCAGATAAACAGTGAGTCCGAGAAGAGGTTATTCACCACGGATCCAACGTCCAACCAAAAGTCCGTCGCCCCCACCATAACTTTTGTATTTTACATATCACAAAACAAAATGTTGAATGCATAAGTTGTAGGGTTTCATTCGATCACTTCAATGGTGTAAGTTTCATTCATACAGAGTGTCGCAAGAAACCGCAGCGATTCAGAAGTTAATTTTTTTCAATAGGACTTTATATTATTGCATTTTTAGATTCTACGTTGAATTTTGGACAAGTTGGATAGATGGTTTATATTACAAGAAATAATAAGTTTTGGAATTATGAACACTTGTAAATCGCTGCGTTTTCTTGAGACACTCTGTATGAATGAAACTCAAACCATCATAGAGATCGAATGAAACCCTAAAACTTATGCACCTGAAATTTTTTTGTAATATGTAGAATGAAGAAGTTACAGAGAGGGGGGGGGGGGGGCGACGGCATTTTGGTCCTTTCTGTGGAATTTTGTATATTGAAATAAATAAATAAAGAGGAGAAAACTAGGTTGAATTGTTTCTATTTGACCACTTTGTATTTCCAACAGTATTGACATGAGGAAATGATACTAATAGATTGATTAAAAATAGTTTATTGGAAATTTGGACAATCCATGTGAATAACAATCGAAGTACAATACGTAAATATTTACAAACATTTTTTGTACTAAAATTGTCTGTTTTATCAGCCCATCGATTCCAGATTCTTCTTCCTATAAAAAAAACATTGTTGATTTTCAAGGTCAGACTAGCTTATATAGTGTACAAAATAAAACTTGAATACAGTTTAGCAGGAACTGTGACTATAAATGAGGAACTGAAATACCCATATTATTGTTCATTTTATAGATAATTCACACAATATGAGTGATTATGTATTTCGAATGGAGAAACCGATCTAGTTTGTTGGGTAGGTACATGTTTCTCAAATTTGAAAATTCAAAAATGAGTGGAACATTTGTCGTTCATCAATAAATTCATCAGCAGTTCATCAAAAAACAAACCCAAATGTACTCTAGTATCATGACAATGTACTATCTATCTCACATTTCGACACCACAATGCTACCAAAATGTAATCGATCATACCCTATCATTCCTATTCACCAAGAAAATAATAAAAAAAATCAATCATAAGCAAAATGGCGTTGGCTTGCCTCTGTCTTTCATAACTAACGACAACAGACAGACTCCACACTTGACCTCGGCCGGTTCAATTCGTGTTGCGATCGACAACTCTCGAGCAATACCGCTGCTTAGTGCGTACGCTAGGACCATCACAGATTTACGTACCGTCTGTCATCTCTCTCTCTCATAAGTATAACCGCAATCAAAATGTTCAGTCCATAACGCTTAGCTGAGGACCACAGACAAATTTTAAATTCGTACCAATTAACAATTGGAAAATGGTAAACCTGAGGTGGCTGGGATTACGGATATAGATTGATGATTAAATACAGCAAAATAATGTTCTCTTTGATAATTTGAAAAATCGAGGTTACAAATTATTTATGAATGTTCGTATAAAATAATGGATATCCATTGGATATCCTTTGGATATATATTCGTTATATCATTAGTTGATATACCAAACAAGAAATTTTATTGTTTTTAATATCCATGGAGTATATTCAATGGATATCCATTAGATATATTCCATGGATTGGATATTCAGTGGATATTGGGCCATCCATTAGATATCTAATGGATATTGTGTGCTGTCTGGGAACCAAACCACCACTCAAATATCAACTCTTTATGATTCGAGAGCCCTGATTTACATAAGTTCAATTAGGGATATGTTTTGGATCATATTCAACACAAATTATTTTTTATCTTGAAAACCGATAGAGATATGTATAGGGATTTATTAACCAAAGAGTATTGTAATAAAAAGGCAATTCTAAAAATTTGTTAATATACTGGGTGTTCCATTTAAAAAAATAAAGTTGCTAGGACTTTTTGATAGAATTGGCAACGTCGCAATATCGAAAATATTTTAGATCTATAGAACAGGTGATAAAATGTAAGATGCGAAATTTTCAGAAAAATCCTGCGTTTTGTTCTCCATAAACGTCTAACGTACCATCGACCGTGAGTTACCCTGTATATGATGATCCATTTTTCCATGACAGACCATCAAACCACAGATCACCTTTCTACATCTATCTATCTAGGTAATCTGTGATCAACATAGGTTTTTTTTTCAAATGGTATGTACACCTTGTATTTCGTCACATATTCTAATAGAGCTAAAAAATACGAGTTCACTGATAGATAAATCTCCTTTTTTGAATATCATGTGTATCTGGTGTTTCACGCACAACGATCATGTGGATCCTTAAACGATATGAGTTTCATCCATTTATATATATATATATATATATATATATATATATATATATATATATATAATATATATAATATATATAAATAATATATATAAATGGATGAAACTCATATATATATATATATATATATATATATATATATATAATATATATAATATATATAAATAATATATATATATATAATATATGTAAAATCGAGGTGTTCAGTTCTTGTTGGGCCACCCTGTATAGAGCATTCAATTTGAAAATTATATTCAGTTACTCATATTATTGATGTAATAAGCTAGTTCATTACATCAATCTCATATTGATGAATTTGTGATGTCCTGTCATCATTATCAGTTGGTGTTGGAATTTAGGAATTATAGCTTTTGTTGTTTTATTTGTTCTTAAACAGGTGCTTTAGAATTGATAGCATTGAACTTTTGTATGAAGATATCATATATTACTCTTAGTTTCTTTATTACTCCATTTCCTGTAGAAACTGCATTCGTCATAAAAAAGCCGTATATGCTTTATTTCAGAATATAATTCAGATGGCGTCTGGAAAAGATCGTGAATAGTTCAATTTGAAATATTCATCAGTTTTGTTCAAAACTTGGGGTCCAGAGTACGGTTGTTGTAACGATTTTTTAACTGAAACAATTCCTTGGATATATGTAATACTTTTTTGGAATCATCGTGGTTACTGGTTTTGGTTCGAGTTCTCTCATTGAAATACGGAGTTTCTTTTGAAAAAGTTTTTGTATCCTCTCCCTCATCTAAGGTTTTGTACCATACAGTAACTCTGCGCTGGAGGCTTCTAAATCTTCTTTTGGCATAACACGTGTATTCCAAGTAAAACAGTTGGTAGTACTAAGATCCACTTTTCGTTATTATGGCATTTAATGGCAGTTTTCAATGTTCGATGAAATCTTCCTATCATCCGCCCATTTGAACTCGGATGGTATGCCGTTGTCCTGATATGTTGAGCACCTAACAATTTACTAAATTCTCGAAACGGTGAAGATTCAAATTGTCGACCTTGGTAAATTGTTGCTCGAATCGAATGTTGAAGGAATTCCGAATCTCGATATCCAACCGTTATAAAACTCTTTGGCTACTTGTTTCTGCGTCGAGTTCTGCGGTGTCGTCTTCGAGAGAGAAAAGCTTCGGCCCAGGCCCATCTAGAAAATCGATCTATGCAAGTGAGGTAATATGCGGGTAACCATTTGAAGGAAGAAGAGGTCCAAAATAAAACCAATTTTCACAAATTTTAAACTTTCCAATCGGACTTCTGGTGTGTTTGGTGATTTGGATTTCTAACATTGTAGACAGCATTTCCTTCATTTATAAATTGTTGCAATTCTACATCTTTGCTTGTTTTTCATGCCACTTATGGAACTATTGATTCTTGAAAGCATGCGCTGGATATCCTTGACAAAGCATCCGCAACCACGTTATCTGTACCAGACATGCTGAATGTCAGTTGAAAACTGATCAATATACTGTATAAATATTTGGCTTGTTTTAGAGAGGATGAATCTGAAGTTTTTATTGAATACAGAAACCAAAGGCTTACGGTTGGTGAGAATGGTGAAATCTGTACCTTCCAACATGTAGCGGAAGTATTTGAATAATGATTATAATAATTGAGTAAAATGTAAAACTCTTCAATATGTCAAATGTTTACCGTTCAATGTACTTTGTTGTGTCTTTTTTTTCTTTTACTTTCCATGTATTAATTCACTGTGTCTCACATTCTTTTGTCACTTCAAACAAGTTTTATACTTTTATAGTGTGGCGACTCCGCCACTGTAATGTTGGAATTCCTATCCACCTTTCGGACAGCTTGCCGACAGGGCGCAGGTAGCGAAACCAGAGCAGCTACCAAGGCAGTCGGTCTAGAGACATTATCGTGTTCTGTTGTTTCATCATCGTAGTGTGTGTATGTTCAATTCATGTCGAAATATATTTTATATTAGTGTGGATTATTACTTTTCTGCATCCAGCATTCAACCCCCACAGTGGTGACCCCGACGTGATTTTTTCGACGAATTGTAGCCACGAGTTTCGTCTACTGTCTCGTTTTCGCTTTGTGTTGCGCATAAGTGATAAACTTTCGTGAATTACCTCCGGTTTCAGAGTTCTTTCGCGTGTATTCTCGAAAATGGATGACCCTAACCATCCTCCGGGTACTCAAGCGGCCTCATCAGACCCGCATCTACCCGTACAAGAAGCTGAAACACACTTCCTCCACGAGCACCCCCGCTGCAACCACAACAGCAGTTCGAGCAACTACAACAGATGTTCCAGACTCAACTTCAACAGCAGGAAGAACGGTTCGTTCAACAACTCGCGTTAGTTCAAAGCGAATATGAGCGTCTATTACGGCTACCGGGCCCAATTGCCGATCCCGCCGTTCAATCAGCCGCCGCCCACGCCGTTTTGGGCCGCAACGCTCCACCTGCTGCTGCCACGACTGTAGACACCGATGCTATCTACAGGGTGTCCCCCAAACTGCCACACTTCTGGCCTAGTGGCCTTGTGGTTCGCTCAAGTAGAGTCCCAGTTTCAGCTAGCAGGGATTACTCAAGACCACACGAAATACAGCCACGTTACGTCTCAACTAGACAATACGTACGCGACAGAAGTTAAGGACATCATATTGAATCCACCAGTCACGAACAGGTATGGCAAACTCAAACAAGAGCTCATCACGCGTTTTTCGAGAACAGCAGAACAACGCGTACGCCAGGTGTTGTCACAGGAAGAGCTCGGAGACAGGACACCGTCCCAGTTTCTTCGACACCTCCGTGGCCTGGCTGATTCCAGTGACATTCCAGAGGCCCTTCTACGAACTTTGTGGACCGACCGCCTTCCATCCCAACTCCAGGCCATCATCGCAACTCAAGCAGACGCTCCGATCGAACAAGTCGCGCGCCTCGCTGACAAGGTGTACGAGGTATCCGCCGTGCCACGTGTCGTCGCCGCCATCCCTGCCTCCACGCCACAAAATTTAGCGCAACAAGTAGCAGAGCTCTCCCGGCAGGTAGCCGCTCTCAGCACCCGTTTTCGATCACCCGAGCGCCGCGAAAGTACTCGCTCCAACCGTTCGCAAAGTCGTTCACGCAGTCGTTCGCAAAGTCGCCCGCGTACCGACAGCCAATCTACAAGGCAGCATTCAATGATGGCGGGCAGTGGCTGCTCCGTTTCTCCGCGCCGCCTTCACGTTTCGGACCGCAAGTCGCGCATACAATTCCTGATCGACACTGGTTCAGATTTATGCGTTTTTCCACGATCGCGAGTACCTGGAAGACCAACAAGAACGTCGTACGAGCTCATGGCTGCCAACGGCACTACCATCGCCACCTACGGCGCAATGGTGCTTCACCTTGACTTAGGGATACGCCGTGATTTTTCGTGGCGTTTCGTCATCGCCGACGTGGAGAAACCCATCATCGGCGTCGATTTTTTGTCATTTTACGACCTTCTCGTCGACATTCGGCGCTCCCGCCTGGTTGACAATGTCACCTCCCTCACTGCTACAGGCATGACTGGAACCACGCTCCAGTCCAGCGTGAAGACAATTACCAGCGATGGACCATTTTCAACCATACTCGCTGAGTTCCCCGATCTCACTCGTCCTCGCGGAGTACCACATACGCCCCGCCATGCTACTCAGCATTACATCAACGTGACGCCCGGACCTCCCGTCGCCTCACGGGCACGGCGCCTTCCACCCGACAGACTCCGGATCGCACGCGCCGAATTCGACGACATGGTCCGTGCTGGCATCGCGCGGCCATCTTCTAGCTGTTGGGCTTCACCGCTTCACATGGTTCCTAAACCGGACGGTTGGCGACCCTGCGGCGACTATCGAGCACTAAACGCCCGCACAGTTCCCGACTGCTACCCGGTGCATAACGTCGCCGATTTCAACGCCTTCCTGACTGGATCCACGATCTTTTCAAAACTGGATTTAGTCAAGGCCTATCTCCAGATACCTGTTGCGTCAGAAGATGTTCCTAAGACCGCGATCATCACGCCCTTCGGCCTCTTCGAATTTTTATTCATGCCATTCGGCCTACGTAACGCCGGCCAGACTTTCCAGAGGTTCATGGATCAAGTCCTCACCGGATTACCATTCTGTACATGTCACATCGATGACGTGCTCATCGCGTCCCGATCTCCTGCAGAACATGAAGAACACCTCCGTGTCGTGTTCCAGCGGTTGTCCGAACATGGCGTCCTCATCAACCAAGCCAAATGCCTCTTCGGAGTGCCCTCGTTATCATTCTTGGGACACCACGTCTCTGCAGATGGAATCCGTCCACTTCCGGAAAAAGTCCGAGCGATTTTAGAGTACCCGCAGCCCACCACCGCTAAGGAACTACGGCGTTTTCTCGGGATGTTCACGTTCTATCGACGTTTTCTTGCAAACGCGGCTTCCCTACAAGCACCGCTTGACGATGCTCTCCGTGGACCTAACACCAGAGGCTCCACGCCTGTTGATATGACACCCGCTCGTGTCGCTGCATTCGACGCCTGCAAAGCTAGCCTCGCTGAAGCTACTATGCTTGTGCATCCTGACCCAGCAGCAGAACTCGCGCTCTTCACCGACGCGTCCAACTCCTGTGTCGGCGGTGTCGTGCAACAAAGGATTCCTGATGGCACGTGGCAACCACTTGGTTTCTTTTCGCACAAGCTGACTGCCTCCCAACTGCACTGGTCCCCCCGCGAACTTTACGCAGTGTACCGTTCCACGCGGTATTTCCGCCATATGCTCGAAGGCAGAGCCTTTGTGATTTTTTCTGATCACAAACCGCTAATCTTTTCATTCAAACAGAAGTTGGATGCCTGTTCACCTCGGCAACTCCGCTATCTGGATTATATCAGCCAATTTTCTACGGATATTCGCCATGTTTCCGGGGCAGACAACGTCGTTGCCGACGCCATGTCGCGCACCGCGGCTATCTCTTCGCCCCTGGACTACGCAGCTCTCGCCGAATCTCAGAACACTGATCCGGAACTCACAGACCACCTGCGTTCGCCTACTTCGGTTCTGAGGCTCGCACGCTGTCCCGTCCCCGGCTTGAACGTCTCCATTTACTGCGACACCGCTGGTGACCGTCCACGACCCTATCTCACAGCGCCCTTCCGCCAGGCAGCCTTCACCGCGCTACATTCTCTGAGTCATCCCGGCCGCAACGCCTCGGCTCAGCTAGTCGCCGACCGCTTCGTCTGGCATGGATTGCGCAAGGATTACCGTGAGTGGGCGAAAGCTTGCGAACAGTGCCAACGCTGCAAAGTTACTCGTCACGTGGCTACGCCTCTGGGCACCTTCGCAGCCCCTCCTGCTCGTTTCACTCACGTGCATATCGATCTCATCGGTCCCCTACCTCACGCGGGAGGATTCAGATATTGCCTCACGGCCGTCGACCGTTTTTCGCGGTGGCCAGAAGTTACGCCTCTCGCCGATATCACTGCCGAGACCGTCGCCAGAGCTTTCTTCGCGATGTGGATCGCGCGTTTTGGGTGTCCAGTTCAAGTCACCACCGACAGGGACGTCAGTTTGAGTCCCACTTGTTTCGCGCCCTGGCAACCCTCACCGGCGTACGGCTCACGCACACAACAGCCTACCACCCTCAGGCCAACGGCCTGGTCGAACGCCTTCATCGGCCTCTGAAAGCAGCACTCATGTGCCACGCCGATGATAAGTGGATAGACGCTCCTTCTCGGATTACGCAGCGCTTTTCGTCCTGACCTTCACGCCTCTGTCGCCGACCTCGTGTACGGGGAGCCACTCCGCCTCCCTGGCGAACTGCTGACGCCGCCGCTGCAGAGTCCACCCGCGTACCCGGATTTCGTGTCTCAACTCAGACGCCACTTCGCTACGCTCCGCCCGGTACCCACATCGCGCCATGCATCGCCGAACGTTTTCGTGCACAGCGAACTTCCCAACGCTTCGCACGTTTTTGTGCGCCAGGACGCCGTACGAGCATCTTTGGAGCCTCCATATACCGGACCGTACCCCGTACTGGACCGTGGACCTAAAACTTATCGGCTACTAATACGCGACAAGCAGGTGACAGTCTCCTTGGACCGACAAGCCAGCCCACCTTCTCTCGCCCCCAACATTGCCCGAGACAACTCCAGCTGCCACCGTCCCGGCACCAACGGCCATCGTCCCTGCACCGCCTCCGGAAGTTGCTCCTGCCCCTCGCGTCACCCGCTCTGGGCGCCGCGTACACTTTCCGGCGCGCCTCACCACGTGAACCGCAGCGCACTCTACTCCGCGGGGGGGTAATGTGGCGACTCCGCCACTGTAATGTTGGAATTCCTATCCACCTTTCGGACAGCTTGCCGACAGGGCGCAGGTAGCGAAACCAGAGCAGCTACCAAGGCAGTCGGTCTAGAGACATTATCGTGTTCTGTTGTTTCATCATCGTAGTGTGTGTATGTTCAATTCATGTCGAAATATATTTTATATTAGTGTGGATTATTACTTTTCTGCATCCAGCATTCAACCCCCACAATAGTTTTACTCTTATAGTTTTATACTTATACAGGGTGTCCTTAAAAGGTCTTTACAAAAAGCTACCACATATTCTTCAGACCAAAACAATTCGATACAAGCAAACTTACCTCAGTAAAAAGTTGCTTAGTTTGGGCGCTAGACGGCTCTGAAGTTGAAATTTTCAAATCGATTTTGCTTCATAACTTTTGAACGGCTCATGAGATTTTTTTCAAATTTGGTACGTTGGCATAGACTCATCGGGCAATGAAACTCATATCATAATCATAATGAATATCATTCCATGGGCGTAGAACTTGATTTTTTCAGTAAATAAACATCTAAAACTCCTACGCCAATGGAAAAAAAATTAGTTTCAATATGAAATCTAAATTATTCAACTCATTCACTACAAAAAAGGTACTCTTGACAAAAGTCGATTCCTCTCATGGTTTCGACAGAATTTTAATTTTAGTGATTTAGAGCATAATTAATAATAAAACGATTAACAGATATTTCATAAAAATTGTTCAAAATGTTCACCATTTTCACGTGTACAAAGATTTATACGACGCAAAAAGTTGAGATGTACTTTTTGCATAGGTTATTTCTATTGAAAATAAGTAGCACTGGTTTTTTTTCTGAAGACTATTATTATCTGCTCGAAAACAGTGATATTCACATTCTTGGTTTCCATAGTTTCATCTGTGTTGATTTGTCGAGTTTTATTGACGTTGATTGTTGATATCGGACTTTTCTGATTTATCATGGCCGTACAATACACCAATGAAGAATACACCGATATGTTATTGGTATTCGGATATTGTCAAGGAAATGGTCGAGAGAGTGTGAGGGTGTATTCGGCAAGGTTTCCAAATCGTCGCGTACCAAGCCACCCAACCTTTGCTGCAGTTGAGAGACGTCTTCGGGAGACCGGTCATTTTGCTCCTAGAACTGGTGATTATGGAAGACAGCGTTATGTAAGGATTCCCGAAGTCGAAGTAGAAATTTTAGACCGTATTGAAGAAAAGCCAGAATTGAGTACTAGACGGATAAGTAATGAACTAGAAGTTTCTAGGAATGCCGTTCATGAAGTACTAAGAGAACAATTATTATACCCATACCACAAGACGCCAGTTCAAGATTTATTAATCCATGATTCACAAAGTCGTCTGATGTTTTGTAGGTTCATTAATTTGCAAAGAGAAATGAATCTGAACTTTGGAAAGAATATTTTGTTCACTGATGAAGCCTGTTTCACGAGAAGAGGAATAACTAATTTTCATAATGAACACGTTTATGCAATTGAAAATCCTCATTCCATTAAAATAAACCATTTTCAACACGAATTCAAAATCAACGTTTGGGCTGGAATAATAGGAAATTTTATAATTGGTCCTGTCATACTTCCACAAAGATTAACAGGAGACATGTATTTACAACATCTACGAAATACGTTGCCAAATTTGTTGGAAGATTTACCACTCCAACATCGGGTAGATATGTGGTTTATGCACGATGGAGCTCCACCACATTTTTCGGTGGATGTAAGGAATTTTTTAAACCAACAGTACCCAGACAGATGGATAGGTAGAGGTAATGATGCACCCGTGAATTGGCCACCACGTTCTCCAGACTTAACACCGATGGATTATTTTGTATGGGGTTATCTCAAGTCTACGGTTTACAAGACCCCTGTGAATACTGTAGAACAATTATGGCAACGTATCCAACAGGCGACGAATAATCTTACAGGCGATGAAGAAGTTATGCAAAGAGTACATTTCAACTTTTTGCGTCGTATAAATCTTTGTATACGTGAAAATGGTGAACATTTTGAACAATTTTTATGAAATATCTGTTAATCGTTTTATTATTAATTATGCTCTAAATCACTAAAATTAAAATTCTGTCGAAACCATGAGAGGAATCGACTTTTGTCAAGAGTACCTTTTTTGTAGTGAATGAGTTGAATAATTTAGATTTCATATTGAAACTAATTTTTTTCCATTGGCGTAGGAGTTTTAGATGTTTACTTACTGAAAAAATCAAGTTCTACGCCCATGGAATGATATTCATTATGATTATGATATGAGTTTCATTGCCCGATGAGTCTATGCCAACGTACCAAATTTGAAAAAAATCTCATGAGCCGTTCAAAAGTTATGAAGCAAAATCGATTTGAAAATTTCAACTTCAGAGCCGTCTAGCGCCCAAACTAAGCAACTTTTTACTGAGGTAAGTTTGCTTGTATCGAATTGTTTTGGTCTGAAGAATATGTGGTAGCTTTTTGTAAAGACCTTTTAAGGACACCCTGTATATATTAACCTGTGAAAGCACTTCGTGTTATACCTTACCAATAAATGAAATGAAAACTTGATTATATAGATGATATATATAGCAAGTAGTTCTCGATCGTAAGTGATATATTTCTTTTGTGCATGAGATTTTCAGAGAAAAAACCTAAAGGTTCCCAGATTCCTTCCTTGTATAGGTGAATTGCTCCTCCGATATGGATGAATCTGAAGTATCAACCATGATACATAATTTACTGAATGCCGGGGGATGCGCTAATAAGGTTGATTTTGATAATTCATCTTTGATTCTAACGGAAGTTTCGTCCCATTCTGTTCCATTGGGGCTCTTTGTTGTTTTTTTGTGAAATTCCTTTTGAAATTTGTTCAGTGATGCCTGTAATCGGGCCACATTAGGAATCGCAATACTGACCTCAGTATGTATGAATTCAAAATAACAAGCTCTTTCACAATCTGTAGAAATATTTAGGGTGTCTCATTTAAATTGAAGAAGTTGATGGCATTTCCGGTTAAACCGGAAGTATATTATTAAGAAAAAAATTTCGTTCCATATTGCACTCACCTGCAAATTTTCATAAATATCGTTCATTTTGTTTAAAATATATTTACTTGGTTCCATACTCAATCCCAACCCTGTATAGACGTTTGAGCCAATAGCGATACTTGCAATGTTGTCATGTTCACCATATTTAGGTGATGTACTGAACATTTTTTAGAATCACTGGAATATCAGATAATGTTCAGTGAAGTATTTATGTTCATTCTGCTCGAGTCGATCCTGTTATACATTTATAACAGCAACCCTGTAACAGTAATATATTATCTTCATACGAATATTCATGAAAGGATAATATACTGTGCCTGTATACAGTGATGGGCAAATGTGCGGGACCAAGAGAATATCTCAGGAACTGCTCACATGCACAAAACAATTTTTGGTACACCCAATATAGGTAGTTTAAAATTGGTATCGGCAGTGTTGCCAATATGCTTTTTTAAAATTGTCAAGTGAGATCAAGACACAAGTTTTGACACCTCTATTTTTGTATTCAATAAATCGACCAAGTGTCTCTTGCAATTTTGGATACCCATGGTAAGCATGATATGTGGGACATTTTACACATTTAACAACGACATCAATATTGAAACTTCTGCTAGAAAATAAAAATACAAGGGTAACAATTCATATAACGTTTTAATTAATATGTTTTATGGCACTTTCATCTAAGGAATTAGACTATTATATTAAATACATTTGTTATAATACACTTTTCATGTTCAAACACAACAAGAATAATTAAATCGATCTGACAAAATAACTATATGAACTTACAAACGTCAACAAAGTATTTAATACAAGTATATTTGTTTCCATTGAAAAAATACGAAGGTAACAAAATTACAAATAGAGGGCATAACATGATAGCTAACCGAATCAGTTATGTTTCTTCATTAAGTATGTATATAAGTAGGTATATCACGAATGAATACACAGATTTGTCACGACTGTTTACATCCTGGCAGACTTCGTACAGATATGCAAGAAACTGGTTTTTTCCATCTGCTACTTCTCTTTGAACTTTGGCTAGATTGAGCATTCCCGTCATCAGACTGTAGATGTCTTCTTTCGGATTCTGAAACATAAATAATTATTATTCGACATCTTTTCACCATGGCAACTGATAAACTTCGCATGCAATGATAATTATCAGCATGCTGAGCAGATCCAATCCATTCACTAGAAAAAAAAACAATAAATTTGGCGTTTTCCAGCGTTATATAGTTTACTTGATTGCTTTTCCTGTAAATTTTTAAAATCCCTACTGACTGAAACTAAAACTAAATCATTGATGAAAAAAGACAAATGAAGATGCAGTATTCATAATAGAGAGATTACTGTATGTTGATCCTATGTGTTAAATATTACAATTATGGCTTTAACGTTTGGTGCGGAGGTACACGGACTGCCAAGCCAATTGTCAGAGCGCTGTCAATGGTCGTTGAAGGGTCAAGACAAATAGGGTTAAATTATATTATGAAATACTTGAATTTATCCCCATCCGATTTTCCTCAAATATTGTTAGAAGGAGCATCTAATGACCCCTAAGTATCCATATAATGAAATCTTGATGTTTGCATGTACTGAGTTCCATTTTCTCTGGATTTTTTGATGAATTTTGACCCAAAAATCTCGAACTTCTCGTTCGAATACAATCGCAACCGTTAGGAGTGGATCATATTTAATTAGA
Source organism: Gastrophysa polygoni (assembly GCA_963576655.1). NCBI lineage: Eukaryota > Metazoa > Arthropoda > Insecta > Coleoptera > Chrysomelidae > Gastrophysa > Gastrophysa polygoni. Next base: position 16,148,162 of record OY755086.1, on the reverse strand, counting down.
AATTATTAGAATGACATCTTCAACAGTGGTCAAAGCAAAACACAATACAATTCCATGCCCAAACATTAACCCTACAACAATATATTTTTTCTACGGCTATAGTACAAAACTGACCTTTCTTATCTATTTTTTTTTTAGAAAAGAATGAGGTCCATTGCATGTTTTGGAATTTCCATGGAATTCCAAATTTGAAGCAATCAATATTACTGATGAAAGCTCTATTTATTTAGATTGTGTCAAAACTATTGAACGATCATGATGACGAGCAGGGAAGTAAGTGATTCATGGTGAATTCATGCACGACTTAACTTAGTCATAATTTAAGACTCAACTCGAGATTGCCATTGAAATTTGTGATGGGTGTTCATGCACAACTTGACTAAATAATGTATGAACATTGAAAAATGAAAACATTCATAATTACAGATTCCTCAGAGTTTAGAACCGCAATATATATTTTTTACCATGAAAGTTAGGAAAACCATAATATTTATATTCTTGAAAATGCGCAGAACCTGATTTGCACGAAGATTCGTGTTAAGTTGAGAATTGGTCAACTGAAGGATTTCTTAAGTCACAATTAAGTTCCTAGCTTTCGTGTATGAACTTGTTCATATGGAAAACAAATTTCATCTTCTTAAGTTCCTGGTTGAGTCAAGTCAGGACTATGTTAGGTCGAGCATGAATTCGCCTTTGGGATTCCTCCAGAATTAACTGTTTCTCTGTTTCTGTTCTAAGGATACGTACTACATTGTTTTAGTGTTTTTCGATATGATAGAAAAGAATCGGTGTATTTTGCATAATTTTTTCATGAAACTCAGGATTGTTCAAAGCTATGTTAAAAGATTATATACACCATAGAGGTACATTCTTCATATTTCATTTGTGAAGCGTGCCGGAGTTCTGCGATTCGATAGTATCAGCGATGAATCCGTTTGCTTGTCAACTTCATATTAAACTCCGGCGTCTTGAACAGAATATACTGTGAATTTCAATATAAACTCCTCTACAAGAACGAACTTGAACGGTGGATTAGGCAGACAATATGCGCTGCCCGTTCTTCCGTATATAGAGTAGAAAATCCATACCATCGTTCACATATATTCTAATAAGTCCTTCAAAGCGTCCAAAAAGTAGACGTTTTTTTCTACATTATTCACGCGATAGTTTGCGACCGTTGTTTTGTTGTTGTACAGGGAGCGTAAATTAAATGTTCAACCGAACATAATTGGAAACTACCATGGTTGCGTATTCGGTGTTTAGTATTATTTAGCCATTTTCAAACCTTTACGACAGGCTATGAGGATGAGGTACTTTTAAGGCATTATACTCGTATACCAACAGATTAGATAAAATGACGATTAAGGAATCACAATAACATAATTATTATGTTGATATCGGAAAATCTGAAGCATGAACATTGATCGGAAGCACGTGAATGAGGTTTCAAAGAGTCTGATTATTTGTTTCTGTTCTGTTTGTTTATGAGAAATCTTTGTATACGAATATGTATACCTACTTTAGGGTCCAAGATAGATGTAGTCTGTGATTATTGTTTAATGCATTGGTATCAAAATATTTGTCATACATTGAAGCTCAATTTTCTTCGATACGCTGAACCACGTCCTACTATTTAGCCTCTGTAGTTCAGATCACGATGTGGGGAAGAATGGTGAAACGACTCCATCTAATTTATTCTGACAAAACTCTAACGTACAGCCTACTTGAAATCAGCATTTTCTTAATTATAACGAAAATTCACTCACATGTTAGTCGTCAGATGGCGACATATCATATCGAAATAAGTACTATTTATAATATTTCAATCAAATGTATCAAGACACTGATTCAGAAGTAGTAATTCAAGGTTAATTCGCAATTGAAAATCAAACTACAAAAACATCAAATATTTTCAGAGAAATATGTAAAAATGGAGCCATCTTCTGGTGAGCTTCTGAACTGCTATACTGGAAAATACTAGCGTTTTGGCGAAACAAAACATAATCAGTGATTTGTCCATTCTTCTCTACATCATTCAAATTAATAAAACCCTCGCTAAATCAAAAAATTAATTAAAATTAAAACCAATCAATTGAACCATAAAACGGTTAACAAGTGAACCAACTAAAACTCGTTACGACGGAGCAATCATTCTTCTTGTTTCTTTGGTTCAGCTGGGAAACGTCTCGAGCTCGATAGGCGAGGAACGCGAGACGACAGGAAGAACATTTTGCATGATGCATGATTTTCATACTATGTTAGATGCTAATTCACATTCAATTGTTTCAAGTCCACAGATAAAAAAAAAAAAAAAAGTCTGATCGGTTTTGAAAAGGATACACACCAAAATATTAAAAATATCGGCAAACAGACTTACATGATGAATATCTACTGGACTCTAATAACTACAGAAACAGTATTTATTTAATCATTATTACCATTCAGTTCACGTTCAGTGACAAACTGTGCCTCATTGGCACTATCACATGGATCATCGTAGTAATGGTCTATTAGATAAGGCAATACTGTCATATGGTGCCAAATATCACCCTTCATTGGAGGAAATGGCACATCTGCACTAGAAATCGACGGTCGTCTCGTGAACCACCTAAAATTATGTAGTCAGTGAAAATACATATATCATCTATACGTAATGACATAATGAAGCCACCTCTAAGAAAGGTAGGATTTTGAGTGTATGTTGAAGAGTTCAAATATCCGCCTGACAGGCATATGAAAAGTGAGCTTCTGAGAACTGATAAAAACATTTCTATGAAATGGAAATACGCAGGAGGTACGTGATCAATGATAGCGCTTCCTTTCAACCTTAAGCCATTTTATTCAACTACCTGTTTGACCGGAATTAAACCCGATTCTTAATTGGCTGTTGAATTTTACTTTATTTTATCAAGTTTGCTCTCACCTTAAATCGATGACCGTTAGTAGGCTTTGAAATTAAAAGATCATTCTAGGTAATCATGCTAAGCAAAATGATACTGATGATAGACTAATTAGAATAGATGGAATGATTTCAATTGAATGTTTCTGAATGGGAAGATTATCTTATGACTACATGGCAAAAATAAAAAAAAAATCTCATCAATGCGAGTTATGTGTTTTATTAAACTCAAAGAAATTATTGACAATCTGCAGGGATTGAAAATAATCATCTAATTCAAATAATATCAGGTAACTAATTTTGATTTGGGTCACAGCCACCATGTGTGTGTTCAAATGGAAATGCAATTCAAAAGCCAATCAAGAAACGAATACCAATTTGTAATACATAGTTGGACAAAAAAATTTCAAGGCAAAGAAGATAGGATAGACATACAAGCTAACATTTGAAAAAAAAAATATGTTCAAATAATAATTCAGGCGACTGGGATGGCTTTTGCATGTTTTTTCTGAGATTCTTTGGAGGAGAATGTGTTTTGAATCGGGAGATCCTACGCAATGTGCTGAAGAGAATTCGGAAATCATCATGCTGGGAATGGAAACTTACATACCACATAGCACCAAATCACGAACCACTGGTGAACCATGGTTCAATAGAACCTGTTCTAGGGTCGTCGCTCTGAAGCAAGCAGCATACCGTCGTTGGCGCAGAAACCCATGCCCGCAAACTATAGAGTATAGAGTGCCCAAATGGTTCCCGTTCATTTTGTACCTTTGCCAAGGCATACGGGAGAAATTTCATTTCTAGCTCATTTCCTCTCTTCACAAAGGATGATAATACATTGGCTAAAACACCCCAAGAAAAAGCCAACACTTTCGCCAAAATGTTTGCAGACAATTCTACCTTGGATCAACGAGGCCAGGAACTTCCCAAAATCGCTACCATCGATAACCGTATGCCAGGAATTGTCTTCCGGCAACGGATAATCAGACATATTCTACTTAGCCACAACGTCAAGAAGGCTATGGGGCCTGACGGAATACCACCTATTATTCTCAAGAAATGTGCCCCAGAACTAACACCAGTTCTTTGCCGCTTGTTCACCATTTCGTACAAACTCGGCGTAATTCCTTCCAACTGGAGAAAGCTAGGGTCCAACCGATTCCAAAGAAGGGCAAGAACTATACAGAACTATACCTAACAACTATACAGACCGATTGCACTGCTATCTGTGATTTCTAAAGTAATGGAAAAAGCAATCAACATCGAGCTCATCCGATATCTAGGGAGCTCAAGAATCGTAAACGACCGGCAATATGGCTTCCGTCACCAGAGGTCAACTGGAGGCCTGCTTGCGTATGTGACATATAAGTGGCAGGTGTCAATCGAGAAACTTAGGGAATCTCTGGCTGTAGCCTTGGATATCTCCAAAGCATTTGACCAAGTTTGAAACCAAGGTCTCCTAGCGAAACTTCCGACATATGGTTTGCCGCCCCAACTGTGTCTTTCACTATCGAATTTTCTTGCAGATAGATCACTCTACATGGTGGTAGACGGGGTGTCGTCTGATACAATGACGATCAATGCTGATGTTCCACAAGGCTCTGTCTTGGCACCAACTCTATTCTTGCTCCACATCAATGATTTGTTGGATGTGACCTCTAGCCCAGTTCATAGCTTTGCGGATGATAGTACACTTCATTCCGCCTTTTCCTCTAGAGCCCCTATATCATCCAATGAGACCAGAGTCGAAGACAGGTCGATGCTTCAAATGAGGATCTGACAAGAATTCTGAAATGAGGATCTGGAAATCTAGTGCAGTTAAATGTAACAAAAACTCATGCTTGTTGTTCACCAAGAAGGCAGATCACACAATGTCCAATTCGATGATGTTGGGTACCACTGTTCCTATGAGGTCGTTAATAACCATGCTGGGTGTCACCACCAACAGCGCTCTCTCATGGGATGATGATGCGAGGTCCATTGCTTCACAAAAACTTGGTTTTCTATTCCGTGCAAAGAGATACTTCACATCCCAGCAACTGCTTATGATCTACAGAGCACAAATTCGACCTGTGCTGGAGTACTGTTCACATGTTTGGATCTCAGCCCCCAAACATACACTAAAGCTCTCAGATTCAATTCAGAAGAAGCTATTTGCCTAGTCGATGATCACTCACCATCTCTGCCTTTTTATAGATACTTCCACGGTCGGTGCTCAACGGAAATATCATGTATCATGCCACCACGTGCGATTCCTAATAGACAAACCTGACGAGCTCAAGCTGGTCACCCCTACACTGTCAGGCTCGAGACATGTCGAACATCGCTATACCAAGCATCATTCATCAATAGAACGGCAAAGTTGTGGAATTCTTTGCCTAGTGAAGTCTTTCCTGGTGCCCACAACCTCCAAACTTTCAAGTAAAATTTCAACACCTTCCTTCTCCCAAAATTCCACCCCTGGCTAACACGATGTTCCTCGAACATTATAGGTTTCCCTTTTGTGTTGTCCACAGATAAAAAAAATATCTATTTGTAAAGATACCTGAATTGGAAAAACATGTTAATGAGATACAAAAAAAGCTTTCCAGAAGTCATTTCGTCTTGAGAAATGATACACTGCCATCAGGTATATGGGGTTTTATTGTAGGGGACAAGCCTAGCCTGCCGTCAACTTTTGGCGAGCCAAAAGAAAATTATAAGAACTCGGGCAACAAAACACATGCCAAGCCATTTTTTATTGAAATGAAAATCTTGACACTACATTGTATATATATATATACATCAAAACAAAGATAAATTTATTTCTGGAACAGATCTGCATGACCATGATACGCGAGACTAAAATCAATATAGGCTGCCAAAAGTAAATAACGAAAAAACAAAAAAACAAATTGAATATTTGCCAATGAAAATGTACAATCAAATACCAGTGGAATGGAAGGAGTTAACAATTGGAAAATTAAAATACCATCTAAAACAATAATTGCTACTGAACCCACTATATGATATGAATGAAATCTGCCTTCATTCATGCATTTAAACAAAAAAAACTTCAAGAGTCTGGGAGAACTATTTCTGTGTTTTTCACATGTTTTATCCTAAATGTAAAGCTTCTCATATATGTATAAGGGCGACTAGTCTTAGTTTATAAAATTCGTGACATACCTAAACAAAAACTGTTATGTGCCTATTGTAAAAAATTCTTTGGAGGTGAATGAATTTCTTATCTTTTCTTATCTAAAGAATAATATTATGCGTGAATATACCAAAAAAAGGTTTGCAACTCAATAAATTACGAATTGAAAAACTAGACACAAGTTTATGTGGCACTTGATAGGAGCTTCCTGAAAGATTCTCCAACCAACACACATCATCTCTATTTTTATTTTCTTTAATGCTGAGATTATCGAATTCAGTGAAAGAAAATTTATAAAAATGAATACTGGTGGTATATAGAAACCATGATAATATAGTGTGCTTACTTACGAGTGTTGTCGGATTTGCTGTAAACTAAACCTATTTTGTGGTTCTTTTTCTAACATTCCAGTGAGCAAATTTCTGAGCGGTTCACCAATTTCCTCTGGTATTGTATAATCACCCTTTCCTATACTTTCGAAAAGCCTATAAATATTGTCCCCTTCAAAAGGATAGAAGCCTGTTGTGATATTGTACCTGCAAAAATATCAAATACCAAAAAAACATTTTCCACCATCAAAATCAAAGGCAGGTGATAAAAGTGGAATGAATGGCATGTTCTCAAATTTTCAAATATAAAAAAAAGATTGAATTCTAATGTTACGTTTTGATTTCGATGAATACAATCGACAATAGTGACTTATTTGTCATCCTTATAAACAATAAAGAACTAATAGTTGTTCACAACATTCAGGTAAATATATTATTATTTTCATTTGCAATCTCCAGAATTACTCAGAGGATGATTATGAGACAAAATAAACCACTAGGATACCAGGGTAGATGAAATTAACCTGCCATCAACGTGAAAACTCTTTTGACCGTGCAAAAAATTAAGTTCCTCACAATGTGACTCCGCTGCTCCAAACATCTACTTTGAAACCAGGAAATGATTCTAAACCATTGGCTATTTCTGGTGGTTGAAAAGCTGGTGAACCTTGACCAATATAGCAAGTGTCATCTTTAGCAAAGAGGTCAATAGTCTGCAATAATAAAATTAATTATGATATAAAAATTTCATTTTCGATATTATGGTGACTTGACATGATATACGAATCGAATTTTATATAGGACATCAGCGTTTTTGGCATGTAAATAATAATATCATATACAACTGACTGACAAAAAACGCCCAAAGCCATAAGAGCCGCTATTTATTGTCCGATTTTGGACAACAAAAAAGCAAATGAAATGACTCCCCAAGTACTAAAAGGTAGCAAAAAAATTCTGCATCAGAAACAATTCCAAAAAATTAATGTTACCATTTCAAAAGTTGAGAAATAAATGATTAGTGCCCCATTGTGGTATTTGAGTACAAATTTAATTTAATTTTTTAAAAATCAGACAATAAGCAGCGGCGCTACGGTTTGGGGCGTTCTTGTCAGTCAGCCTCTATGAATCAGTGAATGGATATGGATTATTAGTTGGGACCATAAAAACCACCAATTCTGGTGGATATTAGTAAAAAACCTCAATCATACAACCTGAGTGAAGCAGTAGTAGAACAAAGCCAAATTTTATTGAGTCACCCACTTATTCTACTTTGACACGTTCATATTTTTCTCTTTATTGCACTATCATTATTAGTGTCGTAATGTCTGATAAAAGATATTGGTAGTAGATAAATGATTATTAGTTTGGTATTCCATTAGGTCATGACAAGCATTTTCTAAAGTTGAATGAAGGGAAATGCTGTTATATTTATTTGTTCCAAAAGGAAAGCAGTATCTACTGATTCTCTATTGGAATATCTTACTATTTGATGCAATAATATTGTATTTGATAATATTGAATATTCAAATTTTTATATCAACATATTTCAAATTGAAAGATTCTGATATGATGGATAATTGATGAAACTGAAGATCTAAATAAATCAACAAATGTGAAGTAAATCAACAATCTAAAATTAGCCTTGATCATTGATTTCAATATTTGAGTAGTAGTTCAGTATAAATAATCCTTATCTAAAATTCAGATACAATCGTAAATACCACACCAAGAGTAAATATAAAAACAATGAATTCATCTTGTACTCATGCATAGAACATGCTTGCTTTGAATGATATTAATTAATAAATGAAACAATGCCTCCAAAAAACTGAAATATCCCAATGAAAAATAGGTACAAGAAATTACTGAAAAATGGGCAAAAAACTAAATGCCTCACTTCAAAACAGAGATTTGGTAAAATTGCGCATTTTTACTGATAAAGAGGTCAAATAATAAATATCAGTGTATTGAATCACAGGAATCTGAAGCATGACCACATGACAAGCATGAAGAGCTTGAATACAGTTTTGTGGTGAACCATATTGTGCCCCAAGCGTATGCGTATTTTGATATCATTATCCTGGGTGGTTTCCTGCATCAAGTGACCTTTGATTTGCCTAATAGACACCAGTCCAATATAAGTCATAGCACTGCTTCAATCGAGCCATGGTTATCAATACAGTTACTGGAGCAGTGATCACTTCTTCTTTTGTCTTACTTTTCATTTCAATCAAGTAGGTATTTGGTTACTTTTCATCTGTAAAGTGCTTATAAACTGCCAACATCTCAATAGTTTATGAATTCAAGGATGACATATTTTATTTTATATTTGTATTCAGTTAACATAATTAAGAACTGATATTCTGGTTATTGAACATTTAGAAGGTGATAGTTAAAGATCTGTGCATAATTTGTAAAGCAACTGAGATGTTGACAATTTGTAATGCCCTATAGATATGTTTATTTCTATGTAATAATATGTTATCAGTCCAGATGGGCCTAATTTTAAAATAAGGTCTGAGTATTTCTAGTATCTATGGTCAATGTTTCCAAAAGTGAAAAGCCTCTCTAATTTCATCCATTTATTCATGTTAATATAAGGATTCTGCAGGTCATAAACAATAACCTCGGAACATTCTCTTTCAAGTAATTTGAACATTCATAACAGTTCATGGCCTGCAAAAACCTGCAAAAACCTATAACAAAGTTAATAAAATTATTAGAAGATGCTACTTTTCTTGCTTGCAGAAAATGATTGAGTACTATTATAGTTTTTAAATATTATTCAAATTTCAAAATGACAAGAAAATGTAATTTACATTCATTTTTCGAAAAAAAAATGTTTGACATTTTGGGAAAGTTGGTATTGACATCTGAAAATATACGAAGAGATAATATGAAATTACAGTTGTTTTCAAAATCGTCTTGAAACATTGCCATGAAAATGTGAATGATATATTCAGATATTTTCCCAAATAAGAAAGTCATATGAATTGAATTATGAAAAAATCCTACCTATTAACTGAAAACCACTAGAGATAGAGGATGTGATGCAAATTCCAAACCTAGCCATATCTAAATTCCAAATGATTCCAAACAATATGAAATGTAAGCTACAGAAGACTCTGAAATTCGGAAATGATATCTTGAATGGCCTTTTAAAACCAATTTTCTATACTATTTCCTCTATTTTGGCCACCATTGATACAAAATATTTTTTTTTGCAATTAGTGACAGTTAAGGAATTCTGACACTCGATATGGCGGTAGATAGTTTTATTGTTTATGTTTCATGTTTGAATTCCTGCAAAATTTGATATCTAGGTGGAATATAATATATCTGTGAATGATAAATTATGAACTGGTCATTTCCATCAGTGGCAGAGTGACTAATCTGCTTATATTCAATTGGGACTGATGAAAGCAACAAACCAAAAATTGTGTATAAATTCATAAAAAATCAGTGGCAGTTACAGAATTCTGACACTTGATATTGTGATAGATACTTTTTTTATTTGTGCTTCAAGTTTGAATTCCCTCAAGATTTATTACTTAGGTGGAATATGTTATCTTTGCTAATGATAAATCATGTGACATAGTGACTGTAATTTGCTTATGAAAACAACGAACCAAAAATCATGCTTTAATTGTGCTCATTAATACATGGATGATAGAGTGTGTATTAGGCTATTGAAGTACCAGAACAGAGAAAGTATATTATAGCATTGTCAGTGTGACAGTTAGAGTCCAGTTTCTTCATTTAAAACAACTACACAAGTCTAGAAATGGTCACCCAGTATGACATCTCATACAGTTTATATTATTTGAACTATATTATTATTCATCCTACTGAGAAAATGTTGAATAAGTTTTCAAGAACTCACCTCTGCAACACCTAAATCAGTTATTTTCAGATCTCCTTCTAGTGTGAGAAGTAAGTTACCAGGTTTTATATCTTTATGTATTACTCTCATACTATGCAGATATTCTAGTCCATCTATAAGTTGGATAAAGTAACCATATGCCTGGTGTTGAGGAAATTTTTTATCTGGAGTTGAATCCAGGAGTCCCTGAAGAGAGCCCACACAAAATTCCATAATAAGATACATTTTTTGTTTCTCATGGTTGTAAAGTTCATCTACTAAGTTTATAACATTTTTGTGTTTTAGTTTCCTTAGTAATTTTATTTCCCTACAAAAAAAAATAAATATAATACCACAAGAAATTTCACAGGTACAGAAGAGAAATGGCATCACTTATTACTTGGCTGATGGATTCTTGGACTAGTAGAACAGTGAGTGATAAATGATTATTTCAACAGTTAAGGAATAGAATTATAGTTGGTACCTTTTTACATTCTGTTCTCCATTTGGAATTCTACGCAGCTTTCTCTGCTTTAAAATTTTAACAGCTCTCCTGCACAGCATTTCTGAATCCAACATTTCTTTTACTTTTCCGTAGGAACCCTCACCAAGAAGATCACCCATTACATACTTTCCAACAAGTTTGAGTTTTCTTTTCTTTTTTTGATATATTATTTGATCACTATCTACTCTATGAAAAAAATTTGTTATATTTATGTTTTCAAGATCATCATCAAAATCGACACTATTTTCTTGGTTTATCCAAAATTCTGAATTTTGTGCGGTTTCCACCAACTCAAGTTCATCTCGAGGTTCTTCTTTAACACTTGAAATCACAGTCGGTACTTCTATTTCTTGGTGATTACCGTCCGCCTCATCACTTTCAAAACTGTTTATTTTATTACACATTTTATTGTCCATTATTCGTATGTTTTAAGTTCATTTGACAATATACATATTAATTAGTAAATACAAACTCAAAATGACATTTCGGTTCGTTGCCATCGCTTCGCTCTCATCACTTCATCCTTCATCAGTCATTGTCAATATGTCAATTCGTTCATCACGAAAGTCACAAAACGTCACAAGACAACCAGAGATAAGCTACTAACTGAACGACTGAGAAGGTCACGGTATCAGTAATCTCTGACTGTACCAAGCAAGCGAAGAAACAATTTAAAATGTAAAACTTAAATATTGTTTTTAGAAACTCTCTTCCGAAGTCTGATATACAGAATGATACATGATGAAAGTCCCATAGTCAAATGGTGAATAGAGTGGATCAATATAGGGTGACTATAAGTTTTTTTTTGCCATCCATAACGGACATACATTAAGATAAGTGAATTTGTGGAATAATTTTGACGTCTCATATTTCAGAATTTATTATCGTAATAATCGACTGAAATTTGGTAGCGACTTATCTTCTTGTGACTGCACAAGATAACATAGTGTGAAAGAAACATTCCAGAGCCGGACTGAAAAAAAATATTTTTCACTGCTATGCCTAAAAATTTGACTACCGATGAAGTGAAGGCACAGAATAAGGATGAAGTGATCGATGGATGTACGGTTGATCAAACATGATATGAAAACTATCAGGAAAGCTAGAGAGAGACAACTTTGTACAGAACACTGGTGGAGCCTATTTGCCTATCTAATTTCTTCAACCAGAATTCTAACGTGTACAGCTAACTTGATAACAGCATTTTATTCAATAAAGCAGAAAATCACTCATATGTTAGTTGTTAGATGGCGGTACAAAAATGACAACAAAATCAGTATTATTGATAATTGCACAACCTGTGTTATAAGAATGTTGATTCAGAAGTAGTAATTTAGGTGGTTACTTCTCAACTTTAGATCGAACCACATAATTACAATCTCACAACGTCAACTATTTGTACAGAAATCTGTAAAAATGTCACCATCTTCTGGGGAGTTTCATACCTGTTAGGCTATTATAGCGGAAAATGCCATTAGCGTTTCTGACGAAACAAAACACCATAAGTGACTGCACCAGTGTTTTGTACATCGTTAGGGAGACGTACTGAAACGAAGTAGTAAATGCATAGAATAGAATAGAATAGAATAGAACTTTATTGGCCACGTTACATATCAGAAAATACATTTGTAGCAGGTCAGCGTTCCTCCTTTCGGAACAAAATTAGATTAATGTACAATTAATAAAAGTAGTATTGTATATACACACACACACACACGTGCCAATATATATACATACATATACCTACCTACGCACTTACATATACATATCCTAAAGTAAAAATACATAAGTATTATCCATGGTCAATATCTTAAATTATCTACTCCCATACTGCACATCAATATATTCTGGCGTTGTCGTTCCAAGGAGCTTTGAGAAATTCATTGATAGTATAAAAACAATATTTTAGCAATAGTAATTTACATTTACTCTTGAATAATCCCAGTGGAAGTTGTTTCAGATTAGCCGGTAAGTTGTTGTATAAGTGCAGTTTGGGTGAGTTATTCCTGGACACGTTCAGTCGATAAAAAGGTATTTTAATCAAATCCGATGATCTTGTATTATGATGATGAGGTTCAGATATGTTCGAATAGTATAGACGCGTTGTTGGAGGACATGTGATCAATTTTATCACTAGCTGATTTTTTTGTTCAAGATGGCATAGATTTCTAGGGGTTCATATAGATTGCAGATTGAAATTCGATGAACATGTTTCAATTTTGAACAAAAAATCGTCTTCTGGATGTCATGCTGTAAGAGTAACATATCGAATGAACTTGGTCTTTCTTCCGCCGAGGTTGTGAAACATTCTTCATTAGAATCCCACTCAAGATATGGAATCCAATTCTGATGGGTGTGTAATATGAATCTCATAGACTCTGTTTTTGTACTACAAAAAACGTGCAGTAAAATATATGTGCGAAGCAAAAATTCGTGATTCCTGTACACCTCTTTTCGTTAAACACAAAATGTTAACAGTATTTGTAATTTTTGTTATGGAAACGGTATGTCTAATTAAAGGCTGGTTCATGCAACGTTCATTATAATTACATTTCAATTATATTATAATTATATTATCACTAAGAAAAACTTCCCGTTCATGCAACACATTAACAGCGCATTAGTGCATGCTTATTGAGACTCTTCAGATTTTTACCATGTGTTATATTTGAAATTCAACGAATTGTGGAATGCATCTGTATGTGTTTTATAATTAATTTTTGTCTTCACAGCGTATTGGACTTTTGTTATCTTCATTGATTATGTCTTTGCTTGTATTCGAAAGAAAATGTCACGAAACCGCAGATTTTGTGTGAGAAGTGACAGGAATTCGATTTCATGCTCTATGTCTAGCAAATGACATCCTGGCGCATGCGAATTAGCTGTTTTCACTACGAATATAATGTAATTATAATGCATAGTTGAAAGTTGGCCAACTTCTTAGTGGACTAATGTAATGAAAATGCACTAATGCATTGCATGAACTCGCCGCATCAGTATTAGCGATTCAACTTTTCTTAATCATAATATAATTAAAATGTAATTATAATGAACGTTGCATGAACCAGCCTTAAGAAACATATTCAAAAATTTGACACTACCTGCACATGTCATGTCACCTGTCAAGCTGGCAACATCAAACTCCCGATTCCATCACTGACACTAATTGAAGATTCAATAATCTATGGAGGCGGTAAAGATGTTCAATCATTTACCAAAACGCATCAAAGAAATAAGATCCGTAGAACACTTCAGAAAGGGAGTAAAAGCACTTCTGTTGGATAAACCCTATTATAATTTACAGGAATTTTATAATGATGCATTCTATCTCAAACTTTTTTTTAATATGTTTCAATATGTTGTAAGATGTTTCCCATGTGCTAGATTTTATATATTGTTGTAGTTATGAGATATATAGTACAATGTTGGTGTCGACTTGATGTCCCATTTCTTCTTTTGTGTGTGTTTTTATTTAATTTAAGATCAGTTCAGGCCCTCACTTTGTCAACAAGATTATATCTTCGGACAATAAAGCATTTTTCATCCTTTGGTCATCCTTTGGTCCTGACGGTGGTCAAAAAAGTCATTCGTTTGTGGAAAAAATTCGCCCATTGATTTTCTCTTTCAACTACTGTTACTTATGAACTCATACTCAACAAGTATATACATGAAACCAGTTTGCATGAATTCCAGTAGAATGATGACAGTTATATATAATATATCCCATATGCCAGGTCGAAATGGAAAATCCATTTGAAAGATTTCATTTCAATGAACTTGTCAAAGTGATCCGTGCAAATTGATCAGCAGTTCTTATTGTACTTGTCGGCTCTTTCTGAATCTGGTGGAGTTTTTTTCCAAAAAACGATTTTCCAATTTTCTTACTAAACGAACGGAAGAAAGGCAACTTTTTTCGACATGACATTGAAAAATAAATTCTCCTGTCCAGCTTTGGAATTTTCCTTTCATTCCGTGAACCATAAGTAGCTGCACCATGATATGGTGCAGCTACTCTCTCTGTTTGCCTATCTAATTTCTTGATAACAGCATTTCATGCGTATAGCGGAAAATCACTCAAATATTATTATTATCATGATTATCATTTTATTATTATTATTATTATTATTATTATATTAGTTGCTAGATGACGACACAAAAATGACAACAAAATCAGTATCATTGATAATTGCACAATCAGTGTTATGAAAACGTTTTTTTATCTATTGACAACACGAAAGAAAAACCCATAATGTTCGAGGAACATCGTGTTAGCCAGCGGTGGAATTTTGGGAGAGAAGGAAGGTGTTGGAATTTTTCTTGAGTGTTTGGAGGTTGTAAGCATGAGGAAAGACTTCACTAGGCAAAGAATTCCACAAGTTTGCCGTTCTATTGATGAATGATGCTTGAGGTATGATTCAGAAATAGTAATTTACCTCAATTGATGATCAAACTACATAATTAGAATGTCAAAACATCAATTATGTTTACATGAATCTGCAAAAATGTCGCCATCTTCTGAGTAGTTTCATAACCTAAATGCCATTATAGCGGAAAATGCCGTTAATGTTTTTGGCGACAGAAAACACAATCAGTGACTGCACCAGTCTTCATCTGTACATCGTTATTCCATGCTTATTCCATCTTATTGATAGTCTCAAGGAAGATAAGCCGCTGCCAAATTTCATCGGACTACGATGAATAACTTCTGGAAAGATCCTCTTTTGATTACAGTCTCCGAACAACATCTGTTCAATGATCGAAGATTACAGTAATGGTGATGCCACTGTGTACTTCCCTACTTCCCTACTTATGACGTTCTGAAGCGTTCGTTGATTCTTTTTTCGGTTTGAAATTTATGAACAAATCAGGATTATACACAATATCAGCAATTGTTTGGATTAGATGGGCGGGTAAATGCCGCGATTGACTTTTTCATCAGTAAAACGCAAGACAGGATAACCCTGTTTGACATAATAATCATGATGAAATAAGAAGAACAATGGAATTCTTTTAATAACTCACGGAAACACCTTGTTATGAAATAAGTAGTTCTGTGGACAAACTTCCTTGTCTTCATCTTACTCTTCTTTCTCTCAGTCATTGTCATCAAAAATGAATAATATTTGAATGCCACTGATGACAAAAATGTCACCTTGAATCCTTTTCGATTTGGATTTTAAATTTTTTCGTCGAGGAGATGATCTGTGATCTAGGTAAGGTTGGATTGCTTCTTATATTTAGGTTTTTTATTTGGCTGATTTTATTTCTTTCGAAATGATAAAAACCAGAATAATAATAATAATTTAAGATATTTGTAAACAAATGATTCAGTGGACTTTCTTTCCATTCATTTGCTCGTGAATTTTGTTGAAATTGTACACGGATTTCGTGAAATATGGGTTTATTTATTTCATGTTTGAGGAATATTTATCAGGTTTGACCTATAACACTAATTATTGCAACATTCAGTAGGTGAATCATAACAGTATTATCGTGTATCAAAACAATTTTAAAGCTATCTCATAAGTTACTCCATACTATATGAAACTCTTTTCATCTGAGAAAGAGGTGAACATGATTTTTGTATTTTTATTTGAATTGGTTTTGTTCAGTTTGTTTTTCAGTCTGAGAGTAACTTATCACATAACAGTTATGATGTTGTTACGACCTTTATTTTTGTGTTGTACTATTACACTATTATCAATGTTCAGATTAATAAGCCATGTAAGAAGTTTTCTATGACATCATTTTTTTTTATATGGTTGTTTGAGACCTCATTTGAGAATGACACTGATAATGTTTCAGCTCTTGGGTTCAAAGAACAATAAGGGAATTGAAGAGAAAGCTACTGAAAATTCATCAGATAAATCCAATACAGTTCCTGATAAATCTATTCATAGAGGCACTAAAGTTCACCAAAGATCTAGAAGGCAATATGAAGAGCCAGTGTTTAGTACCAATTTATTTACTGCTATAGAAGATGTAATTGAGGAAAGTATCAGAGAAGAAACACATACAGAAATATCATCGAAGAAAAAGAGCAAGCAAAAAAAATATGGAAGTAGTGTTGAGAATAAGGAATTGAAAGAGCACACCAGAACAGTTTCTCAGGATGACATTGGCTATTCCTTCTTTCCTGTTGAAAAAATAGATGCTCCAAAGATCCGAAAAAGCAACAAAAAGAAAAATATTCCACTTCAGAGAGAGGAAGACTTTTCATCAGATGAACTTTCTTTTGTGCATGTGAAAGAAAAAGGAAAGAAATACACAAAGCCTACAGATAAGGATTGCAAAATCATATCCAATACTGTTCTTCACACTATTGGAAAAACCAATGAAAATGCATCTGAATCTTTAATTCATCATTATAAAAAAAGAAACATCTCTGGAACTGGACAAGTAGTGAAAAAGGTTACAAAGAATCCAGATGTGCCACAAATTTCATGGGAGAGCAGTAAAACTCATCTAGATAGTACTTATAAAGCAGAGTACAGAGAAAGTAAGAAAGTGACTGCTTCTATTTCTTATGCTAGTGTATTGACAAATAGCATACCAGAAGAATTGTCAATATTAGATGATCAGAAGGATTTGAATACTTATCAGACTGATGTCATTGAATCATTAGAAACAAATTGCAATACAGGTGTTTCAGGTTCAATAGAAGTGTTGTATGATGAAGAAATAGATGTGTTGGTATTGAAAAAACGAGGAAACAAAAACATTGTGGATCCGAATTTTGAAAGTAATTCCAGTTCTATAGAAATTATAAATTATATTTCTGAAACACCATCTCAGTTGGAAATTGATGAGAATATAAATAGATTTGTTTTATCTAATTATAGCTTAGAAAAACCAATTGGAGAATGTTGTTCAGATACTGCTGAAGAAGACAGTATTGGAAATAATTCTGATTCTAAACATTCCTCAATTTATGTCATTGAACCACAAACAGAGTTTGAGGATATTGATAATTTTCCACAACATATTCAGGATCAATTTAATGTAAGAGCTGATCAAACACAAAACCATACTAAGCTACTTCCAGATACAAATCAAGATAAAAAATCATCATTGTTGAACAGTACTCAGCAGTTGATTCCCAAATCACTAAGAGAGTTCATCAAACTTGAGAATCAGGCAGATAAAGAAAATATACAAGAGACTAGAAGTGGAATTTTTCGTTTTGAAAACTGTTTGCATCAATCACATTCATCAACTACAGGACTGCAGTGTGATAAAGTTAATTCTATAGTTACAGAAGAAAGTTTTAGCTCTCCTCAAATCCACAGTAGTTTCTCAGAAGACTTGCCCAGAGAGAAACAGACAGATAATTCCAATTTCTCTGAAATTATACCTGAGACAACTAAATTCATTTCACAAAACTACTCTGAAATAAGTGAATATGAAATATCCCAACAACTACAGTCCTTGTGTCATAATGATATATGTAAAGTAAGCCAAAATGAATCTGTTGTATCATCAAAGATTTGCAAACCAGATCATACAAATATTCATCCTCAAACAGTAGATCTTAAATCTGATACTTCACGCTTCATAGAAGAAGAAAAGTATACTCAAAGCTTAACTTATACCACTTCAAATAAATACTTGAATAAAATAAATACTGATACTAAAATTACTCAAGGTGATAAATTAGGAATGGCAAAGATGCAGCAAATCAGAGTCTTGACTTTGAATGATCAAGAACATCAAGAATGCACCTTGTATCGTCTAGAGAAGAACTGGATTATTCAGTTCAGAGTAGGACCATCTTTGTTTGGTCAGAAAGTAAATCTTTATTGTAACTATCCATCTGCAGCTATGGTGTATGATCGGAATAAGTATCAACTATTAGAATGGATTTGGGATGAGGGGTGCAAAAATGCTGATGATACTGCTGCATATTCCCAAATCAAAACTGAGCAAGCTGGAAGTTTCCATTATTATTTCACCTATGAAAAAAGGTAAGTTACACAAAATCATTTGTTTATTTGAAATTTTTGAGAAAAAAGAGTAAACTGTCAGATTGTTCCAACAGCATCATCTAGCGGTCACTGTGAATTTCAAATTGACTTGATTTGTGATATATATCTATAGAAATATAAGGATATATCTATAGAAACAACTCCTTTTGATGACACTTGATTGTTGAATTCTGTTGAATCAAACTGGAATTATATTCATTTCTTC
The DNA here is from genome assembly GCA_963576655.1 of Gastrophysa polygoni. Lineage (NCBI taxonomy): Eukaryota > Metazoa > Arthropoda > Insecta > Coleoptera > Chrysomelidae > Gastrophysa > Gastrophysa polygoni. The sequence continues at coordinate 16,129,232 of OY755086.1, read as the reverse complement.
TTAGAGGTCTTCATCCGATTCTACAACAATTATTTGGAGAGCTAGATAACTTTTTTTTTTTCGAATTGGTCTGCCAGTGCGTTTACGCCAATTTCTCTTGGCCACTTTCATAATAATTTTTTTCATCCAAAATCTGTACGATGATCGTTTCTCGACATACAGTCGTCGTCCTTACTCAGTTGTACACTCGGTACAGCATTTTTTTGTGAGAAAACAAATATATTTCAAGGATATATTCTAAGGGGCAAGAATGAGAAGACATTTGAGTGTCTGAAAGTACATTTTTTCTGAGATTTGGGGATTTCAGTCAGTATTTCTGAAATATAAAACATTTTTTCTTGAATTAGGTGTCACTTTAAAACAATTCTGCCCACTAGAAAATCTCAGGAGGCATTTTCATTTTAGAATTGAATAAGAAACAAATACCCATTGAAATGAAATGCAGTAGAGTACTATTTTTATGGAGATTCAGTATTTTTTATATCTTAAAATGAGTGAAAATATTGAACATATGAAATATTTGGTATGTGAAATAATTCTGATGACCAAAATAGTTGTGACCACAGTGTCATGTTTGACTAAATTTTTGTCTAGATATCTTTCATAAGTGTTGGAGATTTGATAATTCCCCTGTATTGAGGTTGTTCAGGTGGCAAGAAATATGACAATAAATAATTCAAAAGGTTAAAAAGTCAATCATAACTTTCTTCAATTTCTATATACAATTACACATGTTATTTTGGTCCTATCGAAGCTGAATATAATCAGCTATAGTTAGTATAGTCCTATCAAAAGATGGCAGTGCTTAATTTCCACTTGTTCATAATCAATTATTGAAAGATAGGAGCTATGTTCAAAGGCCATTCTGAAACAGGTCTAGTAAGGCAAAATCAAGTCATTTCCATTTAGATCAACTGGAAGATCGATTAGATCTACATCTCAAGTAAGAAAGTGAGCCACAAGTGGGGGCATTACTCAATAGACACTATTTCTGGTCAATCAGATATCAAAAGGCGATTTTTTCTCTACAAGCATAATGGTAGAAATAGGCAATTTTAAATATCAACGCGGTTTGATTAGAGCAGCTTTGACAAGAGAAAAGAAATATTTAAATTCTATCGATCTCAATGTTCAACCCATTCCCGATCAAATAAGAAATTAGATAATTATTCGTTTACAAATAATCAAACCACTTTAAGATGCATTCAATAAAATCCAATCTCTAATCGATCAAATATGTCAAGTTGATGTGCTACGGTCAATATTTGCTCTCACGATCATCACATAATACTTCAATTATTTGTCTTGTTTTACCGCAAATTACTGGAAATTTAGCAAGGGTTTCGTTGAAAACTCTAGATATAGAAATTCCACAGCATATTCAGTTAGCAGATCCATCATTCAATCAATCAAGTCCCATTGATACATTACTAGGTAGTACAGTATTTTACATTACTGATTTGTAATGACAATTTTCAGCTAGGTTATACTCGTTTGACTTGCCAAAATACACGATTGGGTTGGATGATTGCTGGAAGTTTCAGCAATTCGTTACCTTCATCTAGTTCAGCGAGTTTCTCTTGTTCAAATGAATCTAATGATCATGAACTAGATAATAAATTGATGACATTTTGGCAGGTAGAAGAAATAAATTCAAAAGCAAATTTTTCTTTATCTGAAGAAAAAAATGCAAGCAAAATTTTAAAAATACTTGCATTCGTGATTCAGATGGCCAATTTATAGTAAGAATTCCTTTCAAAGATAATCTTGCTTAGTTAGGACAGTCGGGAGTGATAACTTTGAAGCGTTTTCATTCCCAAGAACTTGAAAGAAGAAAAAATGAACGATCCAATTTTGAATGAAGCGTACCTTCAATTCATGGAATAATATGAAAATATGGGGCATATGAAACAAATACATGAGGAAGATAATGATAGAAGTAATTTTCATCTTCCCTATCACGCGGTAGTTCGCTCCTCAAGCCATACTACTACAGTTAGGGTTGTATTGGATGCAAGTATGAAATCTGATAGTGGTCTATCATTAAATGACGTCCAAGATCATGTGCCTACAATACAGAATGATATTTTTTCAATAACCTTGAATTTCAGAAAATATTGATTTGATATGACTTGAGATATTTCGAAAATGTATAGAATGAGTCTAAAAACTTAATGTAACTCAATGTAACTTAGAGTACATCATCTGCTCCATTTTTAGCCATTCGATCTTTGTATCGAGTTGCTATTGATAATGAAGTTGAACTTCCAGCTGCTTGCGATGCAATAAAAAATAATTTCTATGTCGATGATTTCCTAGATGGAGCAGACACCACACAAGAGCTTTGGGAATTACAGCACAATGTAAACAGTTTATAAAAAAGTAGTGGTCTTCAATTAAGAAAATGGCTATCAAATGACAAGAATTTTTATGAAAACCTAATATTGATACTAAGCTAGAATGTAGTTTTTTACAGATAGGTGAAAACGAAGCTAACAAAACTCTTGGAATAGAATGGAATGCTAATTCCGATAATATTCAATTCTCAGTCATGAATATCACTTTTGGGAATAAGATTATAAAAAGACATATTCTCTCAATGGTTAGTCAAATTTTTGATCCGCTTGGACCTTTGATAATGAATATGAAATTACACATTCAAAAATTGTGCCAAGCTGAAGTTTGTTGGGATGATGAAATTCCCCAAGAGTTGAATATCATTTGGAATAAATTTCACGATAAACTTACAATAGTTAATGAAATAACTTTACCACGATATATTTTACTTCCTAATTATTCACGGTTAGATATTCATGGCGCATGTCTATATGGTTACTAAAGATTCGAATAGTTGTTCACAAAATCATCTTTTGTGTGTTAAATCTAGAGTAGCTCCAATCAAAGAAATCACATTGCCAAGGCTTGAATTATGCGGAGAATTTCTTTTGAGTCAACTTGTTCAAAAGGTTTGGTCTGACCCTACAATAACTCTCTCATGGATCGAAAGAGAACCAAACTTTCGTAGCGAATAGAGTGAGTGAAATACAGAGACTAACTGATATTGAAAGCTGGTATTATGTTCCATCAAAGGATACTCCAGCTGATTTACTGTCACGCGGATGCAAATGATTTATTTGGTTGTAGTATCTGGTTCTCAGGTCCTCAATGGTTGTTAGATGACGATTTGATCCATGAAATGAAAAATAAAGAACTGCAAGTCCCGACTTATCTACCGGAACAGTGTGAATCATTTCGAGATTTTCTCTAAATATTCGGCCTTTGTAAAATTACAAAGAATATATGCTTATGTTTTGCGATTTATAGCCAATATAGCCAATGCGAGATCTGTTTTAAAAAATCGGTGACTAGGCAAAGTACTTACCACAGCAGTGTTACAAAATTCTTTGTTCCGATTTGTAAGTATAGCACAGCGAGAATCATTTTGTAGGGATTATAACCATTTGATCAATGGGTTATCTTTGAATAGAAAGAGCAAATTGTTAAATTTGAATCCTGTATGAAAGAAACACCATTCTGGTGGAAGAATACAGAATTCAAGTTATAAATTTGACAAAAAACATCCAATAATATTACGTCATGATCATAAACTCACAAAATTGATAATGAGACAAGAACATCACCGATTATTACATTGCGGTCCAATTTTGATGCTCGCCTACATTAGGAAACTATTTTGGCCAATATCAGGTCGAAATCTTGCTGAGGGAATAGTGTGTTACCTGTTTCAGAGTCAAACCTCAATCAAAAGACTATTTAATGGGTTGTTAAGTAGTCGTCGTTGAAATCAGGAGTTGGTCTGGTTTAGTAAAAAAAAACACTTATTCACAAACTGAATATTGACTGACAAATTCAAAGCCATCAAATCTGAACTATCAAAAAAAGTCCTGTGATATTTCAAAATATATAGGGTAAATAAATTTCATAAAAAACTACAAGGTGATGTGACATTTTTCTTCGTGAAAGAGTTTCATTTTCTTTCAATTTCCTCTTTTATCATCTTCAACATCTATTCGACACAACTTTATAACCGGACGCTTATATAATCCTGTGGCTGTTTTAACATCAGCCACCCGGATTCTGCCATCCACGCCTGGGTACAGTGCCTCTACCTTGCCTAATTTCCAATATCTTCGTTGTGTATTTTCATCAACTATGATGACGATGTCACCCACTTTCATCAGTTTACCATAGGTTGTCCATTTCGATCTTCTCGTTAGAGTCGGAAGGTACTCTTATCCATCTCTTCCAGAAACAATCCGCTCATTTTTGTGCTTTTCGCCTTTCTCTTCTCAAGTCCAGACCATTTCCGAATTCGATTGTACCATTCGATGACACAAGTGAAAAATGATTGGGAGTGAGAGATTCCAAGTTATCTGAATCTACTGAAACCTTTGTCAGTGGTCTTGAGTTGACTATGTTTTCACACTCTGTGAATAGTGTTCCTAAAAGCTCATCTTTCAATGTTTATTCGTTCAGGATCGCGTTGAATGTGTTCTTTACAGATCTTACGAGTCGTTCCCACACTTCTGCCATATGTGGGGAAGCTGGTGCCAGAAACTTCCAAGTTATTTCTTCATCTAAGAACGCATTCGTCATCTCATCTCTATCTAATTGTTTCATAGCTTTCTTCAATTCTTCTGCTGTTCCACGAAGATTAGTACCGTTGTCAGAGTGAATTTCTTCGGGCGTCCTCGTCGTGACATCATTCTCTGAGCAGCCATAATTGTAGAGTCCGTTGTCTCATGGTGAGACATGTGAAAAGAACACCCCACCTTTTTTCTCGTCTTCGCCCAACTGTAACATGGAGCGGTCCAAAGTAATCCGAACCCGTGTAGGTGAATGGCCTGACATTTGGTGTCAGTCTCGTGGCAGGAAGCTGTCCCATTAGTGGAAGAATCGGTTTGACTTTCCTCAACCCACATTTCCACTTGCACTTCTTCCATCGATCACCCAGTATCTCTGTCTGACCTCATTCAAGACAGTCTCAATACCTTGGTGAGCGAATTTTTCATGGTAATGATGTAGCAAAAGATACGTGAGTGGATGTCTGCGAGGAAGGATTTTGGGTTGTCTCGTATCGTACGCCATGTCGACGGCGCGATCAATTCTTCCGCTCAGCACAACTAGTCTGTTTTCGTCCAATGTTGGTGATAAGTTCTTCAGTAGACTATGGCTGTTCAAGGGTCTGTTAGCGTTCATACATACTATTTCGTCCCGGAAACTGTCATACTGACTATATTTCATGAGAAGCAGTTCAGCTTCTTCAATTTCTGGGACAGTTAGGCTCTTCGGAAAGGATTCATCTGTTTTTCTTATTTTTGCCAGGATGATATTTCTGAATCGCAACACGAAAGCAGTTGATCTTAGTAAACGAAGCCATTCAGAGAAACGAAATATGTCAGACAGGTGGGTCATTTCATCTGTAGTCAGTATCAGCACTGGTTCATCTTGGTAATTTTTTGATTTTGCCGCTTCAGTCTCAATGCAATCTCTTGGCCAATCATTCTGGTCAGTGGTATATAGAAAAGCTGGACCTCTCAACCATGTTTCAAAATTTGTAGTTTTGTCTTTGTGGTATGTCCTAGTAGCACAGTCGGCAACATTTAGTTTCGAAGGGACCCAATGCCAGTCTTCTGAGTTTGTGAGCTCTTGTATTTCTCCGATACGGTGGGCTTCGAATTGGCCATGTCTAGTTCCATCACTTCGTATCCAGTACAGAACTGTAGTCGAGTCTGACCAGAAAAAGGCGTCGTCAATTTCTATATCTAAGGCTCCACTCACTGTTTTGGCTAATCGACTCCCCATTACCGCAGCTTGTAGTTCCAATCGTGGAATGGAAATTGGTTTCGTTGGTGCTACCCTTGCTCGAGCCATCACAAGGCAAACATCAATTTGATTTCCAGATATAATTCGAAGGTAAGCTGCCGCTGCAAATGCTTTCTTGCTGGCATCACAAAAAACATGCAGCTCTCTCCTCTCAGATCCTGGAATGTTCAAAGAATAACATCTTGGAATAATTATATTTTCTATATTCTGCAGGTCTTTTTTCCAATACGCCCATGCCGGATTGAGATCTTCGTCTATACAATCGTCCCAGCCTATGCCTGTTCGCCATATATCCTGAATGAGTATTCTCGCCTTGATCGTGAAGTTGACAATGAAACCAAGAGGATCAAATATTGACATGACGTTTTTCAATATATACCTCTTCGTCGGTCTACTCATTTCATCGCTTGGCTCGCTCCTTGAATTTATCCAATTTGAAACAGAATATATCATCTTCTGAATTCCATGTCAAGCCGAGAATACGTTGGATGGAAGAATCGCAATTCAAATTTAGATCTTTGCAGGTCGATGCATCTTTGGATAAAATATTCATGACCTCTTTCGAATTGGATATCCAACCAACCAAGTCAAAACCATCAAGTTTTTGAATTCTCTTGACCTCCTTGATCATCTTTAGAGCCTCTTCGGTTGTATCCGTACAATCTAAGTAGTCGTCGACATAATGCTTCCTGGTAATTGCGTCAAGAACTCTTTTATCATTTGTCAATTGTTCAGCGTTCAGATTTTTTATATACTGAGCGCAGGTCGGCGAACAGGTTGCACCGAATGTCATCACCTGCATCACATATACATCAATTGGCTTGGTAATGTCGCCGTCTCGCCACAGAAACCGTTGAGAGTGTTTGTCTTCTCTAATAATCTTAACCTGGTGGAACATCTCACGTCTCCACGAAAGGCAACTTTTCGGAGGCGGAACATCAACATCAACTAAACATCAACTAAAGATTAAGCAAGGTGCATATCGCTAAGTTCTTCAAATGAAAAACGATCGTTCATTTTCAACACAAATTTTGAATAAACTATTATCAATAGTATCGGTCTTAGAATTGGTATCTGTGGAATTTTATTGTAAAAACAATGTTTGTTCCCAACATCAAACGTAGTTAAATCAAAAAATGTAAACAAAAGTCAGTTGTGTTCAACTAAACTGAGAGTTAATTTAGTTATTTTTATTTTATTTAAAACATTTTATTGCTTTAGCACCCTTTATTTGTCGGTATGTTCTGGATACTCTTTCCAAGATATTAAAAATTACGAATATTTTCCAATTAAATACAAAACAAAAAATGATTAAAAGGCATTGATAATAATTAATGATTAGTAAAAAAAGTTATTGGAAGTTTTATTAGTTTTTCAATATTTCAATAAACGCATTGGTAAAATTTAAGGTATAATTTTGAAGCATTTATTTTTTTTTTCATAGATGTGAGAGATATGGTTTTTATTTTTTTTTCTTCAAAACGAAGCTAGATACGGAAAAATTTCAAGGGACAAAAAAATTGCATTTTTAGTTGTTCATTCAAAAAAATTATCATAATTACAAAAAATCTACTGGGCGATATTTTTTTTGTGCAAAAACTATCCGACATAGCCCATGGGCACGCCCCTGAAATTATTGGGCAAATTCTAATAGCTCCAAAAGATACCTTATAAATGTATCAATAATCTGTAAAAATTTCATTGAATTCGACCAAATCGTTTTTACGATATTAATAAAAAATCGATTTTTAAAAAAAAAAATTAAACACCCTGTATCTCGAAAACGAAGAGTTTCCGGACTTATGTTTATCGAGCAAAAATGTTCATTTTGATGTCCTCTACCATCTTTTAGAGTTTGTCGGTATGTTTATGGGACACCCTGTATTCCCGAAATATTCATGTTCAGGCACGTTGATGTGTCATGACGATAAGATACATTGTTTGTCCAGTCTAGGCAGAGAGGCTGAGATCTTCCTTCCAAATCGAGCTTTCTGGCCATAGTCTCATCGATTAATGTCACAGACGACCGTTCGTCGCATAGAGCAACAGTGTCTATGCTTTTTCCATTTCCATATAGCCTGACTTTCAACATTCGTAGAAGAACATTCCATGTCCAATAGTCATCATAGTTTCATTTTGGATAGTCTGGTCAGGTCGGTCTGTTTCGGGGGAATGAAACAAACAAAACAATGAAACCTTTTACATCCATTAATTCCACATTGTCGTCTTGTTCGACATTTCAGTGTCTGGGGGTTACCCTTCAGTCAAGAAAAACATATTTTTAGGTTGGTTACTACACTCCATCTGGTGTCTACAGGGTCAGCTTTTATTTTCGGACAGTTGAAGATGATATTATGTCCTTCACTTTGACAATATTTGCAATCGCCAACTACATCTGTCGAAACGAGGGCTGTTTCATATCGTTTTGAAGAAGTAGCAACTTGTCTTGACTTCGATTCAGTGTTTGCTGATCTGGGTGTACCGACGAAGCAAGCCGCTGATGCTTTCCGATTCATCCACCCTGAGAAGTCTTCGAGGTTGCAACGATCATCTTTAGTCATAACTTCTTCACCCCACTGAAGTTTCAATAGGTCTGGAAGCTTATGGAGCAAATCACGTAGAAGTTGAGGGTTTCGCAGATGTTCCTTATAGTCTAGGGATTGCAAAGTCTAGACTGCAAACGTTATTAGAGTGGTGGATCAAGCCATTAATATTTTTTTCTCGCAACGAAGGGAGAGACCTTGTTTTTGAAATGATCTGATCTATTATCTGGTCTGCCCTTCCAAACCTCATCTTCAAAGGGCTTAGGACTAAATCAATATTATCTGGTGATGCCATCATTCCAATTAATTTTGCTTCACCTCCTAGGCATTTCTGTAGCTTTATCATCTTTTCTTCTGGGTAATATTGACAACGGGTTGAGATACGACGAAACAGAGTAGAAAGTGGGCCACTCCTCGGGGTTTGCATCAAAATAGCCAAAGTCCTTTTCTACCACCTGTCTCGCTACGAACCGATCTTGATTCGATGTGGAAGCGACCGATTTTATGGCTTTACTGATGGTTTCACATAATTGTCCCAATTCGGTCTGTCTTGCTGATTGACAGATTTCAAAATCTTCTGACTGCCAATTTTTGGCGCTCATAGGATTATCCATGTCATTCAACCAACGTTCAGTGTTATCTCTAGGAGCTAAATATCCAATAGGAAGTGGTACAATTGATGGAACTGACCTAACTGATGAATGTTCTTCCTCTGCAGCCTCTGTTTCTGGTAAATCGTTCTCTAATTCCATTAGCTTCAGTTTATTTTCTAGTTTCTTGATGTCGATGGCTTGTTCAATTCGTTCGACTTCAAGAGCTTGTCTTTTGCTTTGCAGATTTGCACTAGCGTTCGAACTTCTAGTGTAGACTGATCGAACGGATGGGGCAATGTCGTCCATTACGCTTCTTGATTTCCGGTGTTCACTCGGTCTGTCGAGTCTTGAGATCTCCTCTTCGATAGTGCGAATTTCATTTCCATCATCCACGTTTTCCATCGTTCGGTTAGTTCGATCGTTTTCTTCCACACTGACAGTCACGTTATCCTTTCTGTTATCCAAAAACTGGTGGCCACACGAAATTTTTGTCGAGTCTCCTGTGGATACCTGCTGTTTTTCTGGTACTTGGCATAAATCTGAGTATTCAACTTGGATTCTGTTTTTCCGCAAAACCGATATCTTGACTCGAAGGACCAATGTTAAGTCGTCGTCGTTGAAATCAGGAGTTGGTCTGGTTTAGTAAAAAAAACACTTTTATTCACAAACTGAATATTGACTGACAAATTCAAAGCCATCAAATCTCAACTATCAAAAAAAGTCCTCCTGTCATTTATCAAAATATATAGGGTAAGTAAATTTCATAAAAAAACTACAAGGCAATGTGACATGGGTAATTTGCCATCGTATAGAATAAGTCAAAATTTTGTGTTTTACAATGTTGGTATTGATTATGTTGGTCCGATACTTAAAAAGGATCGAAATACCAGAAGAGCAAAATTGACAAAATGTTATATTTGTTTATTTATATGTTTAGCTACAAAAGCTATACACATTGAATGTGTCTCTGATTTGATAACCAATTGTTTTATCGTAACTTTGAAACGATTCATTGGTAGACGAGGAAAGCCTGCTAATATATTTTCCGATAATGGGAAAAATTTCATTGGTTCGTCTTCTGAACTTGAAGAATTGTTCAAATTGTTGGATAGTCAGACAGAAAATATTAGCGATTTTTCATCTTCAGAGAATATATTGTGGCATTTTATACCTGCACAAAGTCCAAATTTTGGTGGAGTTCAGATAGCAGGAATCAAAAGTGTAAAGTTCCATTTGAAAAGAGTAATAGGAAATGCTCATTCAACTTTGAGGATTTGTCCACTGTGCTTGTCCAGATAGAATCGGTTTTGAATTCTAGACCATTGTGTCCTTTGCCATCAATTCCCGATCATCTAAATCCGTTAACGCCTGGTCATTTCCTGATCGGAAGGATGTTAAATGCCCTACCAGAAGATAACTTGCTGGATATTCCGGAAAGTCGGCAAAAACGCTATTCCCGGATACAACAGATAGTTCAGCACTTTTGCTACAGATGGAGTACTCAGCAGAACTTTAAACAAGAACAAAATAGAAAACAAATAATATCAACAACAAGATCAAAATGGGCAGCATAGTGTTAATCAAAGAAGATTATGCACCACCAATGAAATGGCATGTGGGAAAAATTATTGATTCGCATCCAGGGAAGGATGGAATGATGAGAGTTGTTTCGCTGCAAACCAAAGGAGGCTCTATCGTCAAACGAGCTATGACGAAAATATGTCCATTTCATCTTGAAGATGAAGAAGAAAGGAAGAAAGAAAAATGTTCCAGTCAGAAGAATGTATTAATTTATTTGTTAAAACCCTGTAGTTTCAAAAGGGGCAGTTATGTTAGAGATTCGATAATCCCCCTATATTGAGGTTGTTGGGGTGTCAAACAAATATGACAATAAATAATTTAAAAAGTAAAAAAGTCGATCATGTTTTTCATTTTCTATATACTATTACACAATGAGTAACATCGATACTTCAGAAATATATTTTTACTCGTATTTCTATTTTTGTAACTTACCGTTTTTATTTTGTGCAGTCAAGAAAATTCAATGAATGTATTATAGTTATAATTCTAGAATACACTGGTAATGATGCTTTCAGTGATTAAACAAGAAAGTAATTCATAAGCAGAACAGTACATTCCTAAATGGAATTTAGTAATATTCCTAGTTGCAATGCCTTCGACAGACTTTTGGCCAAAAAAAAAATGGCTTGACCTATTTATACTGTCGATTTTTTTTGACAACACGAAAGAAAGTCCTATTATGTTCGAGGAACATGGTAATTTCATAGCTTCACCATAGGTACACCGTTGTGAAGAATCGCTTCTCCATACTTTCTTAATCAGGTACCTTCATATTTATAACAAGAAATAGCGCACATTTTTGGAAATATCTGATGCCTTAAATTTTCTAGATTCATATCCTCTCAACCCAAATCATATCATGTCAAACTTACCTTAATGAATCTGTCTATAGGATGTACCCTTCATATGATGGAGCGAATAGAATGTTCAATGTATTCTGCAGCATTTTGAAATGATTATCCCATTAATTCATATTCATAATTTTGTCATGCATCTATTTCAAATATTTAATTCGTATGTTCATGTATTATTTGATTTCAGAGAGAAACATGAAAAACAGGGTTCTGGATACTTCTTAGTTGATCCAGTTTTGAAGTATGGAAATGACAATGATGATCTTCTACTAGATTGCATTCAATGCCAAACAGTTGTTTCAAAATGCCTAGGGTCATTTTCATCATGGGAAAAAAAGCTACAAGTTACTAAAGAATCGGGTTATAATATGATACATTTCACACCTATTCAGGTATATTGAAAAAAATATATAGAAATGTACATATACATTCAATTGATATTGTTATAGGAATTGGGTGAATCAAATTCTTCGTACAGTTTGAGTGAACAACTGAAAGTGAACCACCTATTCAAAAAAACTAACGGAGAAGTCCCCACATTCGAAGAAATAGAGCAGTTCATTTCAAAACTCAGAAAAGATTGGAAGGTAAGTGAATGAAAAAATAGTCTATAATCATCCTCGTTAGTTTTACATACATTTTAGATCACCTCAATCTGCGACATAGTCCTAAACCATACAGCCAACGAAAGCAAATGGATTCAGATACACCCTGAAGTAACCTACAATTGTATGAACTGTCCATATATGCGCCCTGCTTACCTCCTAGATGCTGCTCTACACCAATTTTCTCTCGATATTAAAAAAGGCCTATACCAAGACAAAGGTATACCACCTGAAGTGAGCACAGATGATCATTTGAACGCTATAAGATACCACTTTTCTACTTGCGTTTTGGAACCTCTGAATATACCACAGCTCTACATATGCGATGTTAATAAATGTATTGTTGATTTCCTGGCATTGGCTAGGAAAGTTCCACCTGTAAATCAAAATTCAAAAGAGATGCCAGAACAATTGGAACTTGTGGCTGATCCTGAATTCAAGAGATTATCTGCCTCGATAAATATGGATTTGGCTTTGAAGTTATACAACCTTTACTGGGTTGACACTTTTGACGAAGACACCAGACTCAATCGTTGTGCTAGAGAACTCAAAAATAAACTGGAGTCTCTCAACGAGGCAATTATCGAAGAAGTGAACGAAAATTTAAAAGTAGCAGTTGAAAATGTGATAGCTGGTATAAGATACTATAGAGTTCAAGGTGATGGACCCAGATTCAAAGAAATAACAGAAAAGACCCCTCTGGTATATAGATACTTCACCGACTTCGGGTCACCAGAATCACTTGAGGATCATGAGGAAATCATGTACAGTGATAAGGGTCGATTTTTGATGGCTCATAATGGTTGGACCATGAATTCGGACCCACTCAATAATTTTGCTGCACCTGGTTCGAAAGTTTACATTCGTCGAGAACTTATTGCTTGGGGAGATAGTGTTAAGTTACGATACGGGGATAGACCTGGAGACTGTCCATTTTTATGGGAGCACATGAGGAAATATGTTGAGCAAACAGCTCGAATTTTTGATGGAGTCAGGTTGGATAACTGTCATTCCACTCCCATACCTATTGCTGAGTATTTGTTGGATTGTGCTCGAAAAGTACGTCCTGACCTATATGTTGTGGCCGAGCTGTTCACTAACTCAGATATGACGGACAATATTTTCGTCAATAGGTGAGTCCCGGAATTACCAAGAAAAGGTACGCAATTGATATACAGGGTGTAACATAAGATATTCAAGTGACGTATTCCTGAGACAATTTTAAGAAGAAAAGATGCTTCGTTTCGGAGATACCGGGTGTTGAAATTTTATTTTTTTCTTCGCTCTTTGAACATAACTTTTGCAAAAAACAAGTTATTTGCACGAAATTTGGTACCTGGGGTCTTTTTTGACGTGGGAAATCATAATTTCGTATCAATTGTCATGTATCATCTACAGGGCGCTGCGTACGCTGTCATTATTTATTTCAAATTGCCATAACATTTTCGACAGTAAACTTTCGGTACTTTTTATGAATGAACCTTATTCCCACACCTTTTCCAAGTAAAAAAGGTAAACTTCCTCAACGACGCTGTATGTGATCGTTTTCGAGATATTTACAATTTTCTATATCAATGCATGTTACTTAGCTCCTGGAGCGCTAAGTGAAGTTGCTGAGAACATTACAATAACTAAGTATGTGGTAGGTCTCGTCAAAATAAACTACCTTCCTATGAAATGTTTATCGACTTCTTCTTCTGAACTGAGCATTATCAAACTTCTTGATCAGTATAGCCAAATTTGATTTCAATAATTTCTGTCACTCTCCGCTTGCAAATTAAGTTAATTAAATCGAGTAGGCTATGAACGTTTGTTTATAAAAATAGAAGTTTGCTGTCACATTTTCAACGATCGATTGACAGATTCACAGTTCGGAGTTTATAAAGTGAATTTTTGGTACCATGCCCGACTTTACGAATGCTGAAATGGCCGATATGGTTTTTGTATACGGCTTGGCTGACAGAAATTCAACCGAGGCCATGCGCATCTATCAGGAAAGATATCCACAACGCGTCACTCTCTGTGCAGCGACATTTTCGAATCCTTTTCGGCGACTTTCCGAATCTGGAAGCTTTGAAAGAAATTCTACAGTAAGACGGCCACAGACTACGAGAACTGTGGAATTAGAGGAGGCGGTTCTCGAAGAAATTAATGAACATCCACACACGAGTACAAGGAAAATTAGTCTAACAATGAATGTGAGTCACATGACCGTTTACAGAATTTTAAAGGAATAGCAATTATATACTTATCATATTCAGCAGGCAATTACGCTACGTGATTTTCAACCACGTATCGAATTTGCTCAATGGCTTCAAAGAAAAGTCGAACAATATCCCCAAATCTTATCGAAAATCCTCTTCACAGATGAGGCTAATTTTTCAAGAAATGGTATCATGAAACTCCCATAACAACCACACCTGGGCGGATGATAATCCACATGCGATAACGCAAACTCATTTCAAAGACTTCTCTTTTAATGTATGGGTAGGCATACGTTTGAACGGAGATGCTTATCAGAATTTTTTGGAACACGAGCTTCCCCAGCTCACGGAAGATGTTCCCATTGGTCTCCGATACCACTCTTGGTTTATGCACGATGGAGCCCCTGCTCATTTTAGTCAGATAGCAAGACATTTTTTAGATAGCACATCCCTAACGATGGATAGGAAGAAAAGGCACTCAGCATTGGCCCCCGAGGTCACCGTACCTCAATCCCGTCGATTTTTTTTTGGGACACCTAAAATCACTAGTTCATGCTAGCCCCATTGAAAACGAGGAAATGTTTAGAGATCGCATCTATAGCTTGCTGCAAAACGATAAGAAACACTCCCGGCCTCTTTCAACGGGTGCGGAATTCTTTGATGAGGAGAGCAGAAGCTTGTATTACTGTTGGGGGTGGTCACTTTGAACAGTTGTTGTAATAGTTGTTTCGTTTAATTTTTATATTTTTAATTGCCTAATAGATAACATAGTATTTTCCCGAATTATTTTTTTTCAAAGTCCGAAATTCAGCACTTTCTAATTGAATAATTAAACCTGACAATTTATTTGAATTGATTAAGCAGTTTGATAATGCTCAGTTTAGAAGAAGTCAGTCCGGGTATACTGAGTATAAAGTTTGATGAAAATAAAAGCAGTTGCAAATAACTTATGACGAAAACCAATCATTTGATGACGAAAACAAATAATTTTTTGATAAACATTTCATTGGAATGTAGTTCATTTTGACGAGACCTACCACATATTTATTTTTTGTAATGTTCTCAGCAACTTCACTTAGCGCCCTAGAAGCTAAATAATGAATCGATATAGAAAATTGTAAGTATCTCGAAAACGATCACCTCCAGCGTTGTTGAGGAAGTGTACCTTTTTTACTTGGAAAAGGTGTGGGAATGATGTTCATTCAAAAAAAGTACCGAAAGTTCACTGTCAAAAATGTTAGGGCAATTTGAAATAAATAATGACCCTGTAGATGTTACATGAAGATTAATATGAAATTATGATTTCCCACGTCAAAAAGACCCCAGGTACCAAATTTCGTGCAAATAACTATAAAACGAATAACTATAAACGAAGCATTTCCGGACACAAGTTTATGTAGACTTTTCTTCTTCAAATTGTCTCAAGAATACGTCACTTGAATATTTTAACGTACTCATGTCACACCCTGTATACACCAAGGGACCAATCTCACTAGTGGACTCAAGGGACTAAGTCAGTTTAGGAAGAATTTAAAAACGCTGTTAATATTACAATTCATTTATACAAATGATATCTTCTTTTGAATGTTGAGCGATTCTCTTCTGTAAAACTGGTGCTTTCTTTGCACCACCTTTGCATCGACAACTTATTAGATTCTGCATTCGATGGAGTACGACTTCATAAAACTATATTCTAAATATTCTATACTAGAATCATGATTGAATGTAGTAGTATCTCCAACACCTGATAAGCTATACCTAACTTGTAGACAAATGTTTGTTTTTTGATTCACAAACGGCTGATTGAAACTATTGAATTTCAAACAATTCATGAAATAATTTTAGTTACTTCGAGTTATGTAGTAGGCAGCCAGATGGTCGAGATGGTCAAATGACATCATAGTAATCATGAGGTCGTGGGTTCGATTTCTGGCTGGCCGTTGGATTTGGGTATATTCAAGCGCTGTACAATGTTTATCATGAACTTCTACATAGAACTATCCCGAATGTCACAGTGGTTTGGATTCCACTTATATAAACTGTAGATCCCCGTCTCCTTCACTCGCACAAGCCCTTCGGGGCTTCTGAGGGTTGCTTCGGCAACTTAGGAGATGAGTACCAATAACAATAACAATCCTAGTTTGTCTCTCATAATGTATTCCAAAAATTTTCAATGCAATTTTTAGGCTAGGAATAACTTCCTTGATACGTGAAGCAATGTCGGCTTGGGATTCACACGAAGAAGGTAGACTGGTCCACAGATACGGGGGCCTTCCAGTGGGTTCCTTTTACCAACCGAGCATCCGCCCTCTCGTACCATCAATAGCTCACGCTCTCTTCCTAGATCAAACCCATGATAACCCAAGCCCGGTCGAGAAGCGTTCTGTATTCGATCTCCTACCAAGCACGGCCTTGGTCAGCATGGCGTGTTGTGCTAGCGGGTCGAATAGAGGTTATGATGAACTCGTTCCGCATCACATCCATGTGGTCGACGAAGATAGACAGTACACCGAGTGGAATGATGATGAAAAATCTCATGAAGGGGATGTTAGATTTGTTGACTATTCGTTTGGACTGATTGGGGCAAAACGAGCTATCAACAATTTGCATTATATACTAGGAAACACAGGTTTCAACCAGGTGAGGATTTTTAGAAAATGATGATAGAGCAGTTGAATTGTCATGGAATTAATCAAACTTAATTAATTAACTTTAATCTAATTCAATATCTATAACATCTATTGATTATATAGATCTCATCGATATATTATACAGGGTGTCCCATAAACATACCGACAAACTCTGAGGGATGGTAGAGGACATCAAAATAAACATTTTTGCTCGATAAACATAAGTCCGGAAACTCTTTGTTTTCGAGATACAAGGTGTTTATTTTTTTTTAAAAAAAATTGATTTTTTATTCATATCATAAAAAAGATTTGGTCGAATTCAATGAAATTCTTACAGATTATTGATACATTTATAAGGTATCTTTTGGAGCTAATAGAATTTGCCCAATAATTTCAGGGGCGTGCCCACGGGCTATGTCGGATAGTTTTTGCACAAAAAAAATATCGCCTAGTAGATTTTTTATAATTATGATATTTTTTTTTAAATGAACAACTAAAAATGCAACTTTTTTGTCCCTTGAAATTTTTCGGTATCTACGTTTTGAAGAGAAAAATAAAAACCATATTTCTTACATCTATGAAAAAAAAAATTAAATGCTTCAAAATTATACCTTACATTCTACCAATGCGTTTATTGAAATATTGAAAAACTAATAAAACTTCCAATAACATTTTTTTTTACTAATCATTAATTATCATTAATGACTTTTGATCATTTTTTGTTTTGTATTTAATTGGAAAATATTCGTAATTTTTAATATCTTGGAAAGAGTATCCAAAACATACCGACAAATAAAAGGTGCTAAAGCAATAAAATGTTTTAAATAAAATACAAATAACTAAATTAACTCTCAGTTGAGTTGAACACCACTGACTTTTGTTTACATTTTTTGATTTAACTACGTTTGATGTTGGGAACAAACATTGTTTTTACAATAAAATTCCACAGATACCAATTTTAAAACCGATACTATTTTTCACTTATTTAGTTGAATTCTTTCATCTTTGTTAGTTAATAGTTTATTCAAAATTTGTGAAGAGAAGCTGCACGCTTGTATGAACAGAAATATCCAGAACGCCAGCATCCTCATCATACCACCTTCGCTTCTATCCATCGTCGCCTTAGAGAAAGTGGTAGTCTAAAGCGTTCTGGTGGTGGTGGTCGTCCAAGAGTAGCTCGTACGGTTGAATTTGAACAAGGGGTTTTACACCGCATAGAGGAAAATCACTCCACAAGTGTTCGTGTAATTGCACACCATATGGGATCCTCTAAGTCAACTGTACATCGTGTCTTGCATGAACAACTCCTCTACCCCTACCATTTACAACGCGTACAAGCTTTAAATCCTGAAGATTATCCACACCGATTAGCTTTTTGTCAATGGTTTTTGCGTCGAAACTTGATAGATCCTCATTTTGGGAGGGTGGTATTATTTTCTGATGAGGCATGTTTCACACGAGATGGATATTTCAATAGTAGAAATAGCCACATTTGGCATGATGAAAATCCTTACGCTGTGATCTCTAGAAGGCACCAGCAACAATTTTCTGTCAACATATGGGTTGGTATTCGTCACACTTTTGTGATACAATGGTCACGATGTGATCACATTGATAGAGCTCAAGAAGACCAGTTCACTGATTTATAATATCATGAGTGTTCGATCTGCCGTTTCGGACTCATTCACGATGTTCTTCAAAATAAAGTCAAATTTCAAAACACTCGAAGAAATTTGCTGATTAACTTTTCGAACTGCAGTTTTTGTTATGAATTGATGAATACCGTCAGGAATCTTAGTCCTTAGTCGAAAGTAATGGATTTTACATTCGCAGACATTGATGTCTTGTTTTGAAATCTGGTGATTTTACCTAAATTTCCAAGTGGAACACCCTCTATTTTGTGGCATTTTTGATAGAGCTCTAGAAGACGGGTTCATTTAAATTTTATAATATGGGTGTGTGATTCCCCGTTTCGATTATCCACCAACGTCTTCAAAAATATAGTCAAAGTTGAAAGCCTATTGGTTATTACTTTTCACAGTGCGGTTTTCTTTACATATACATAAATACGATCTGGTATATACATCATCAGTCGGTAGTTATATATATGTTTTGAAAACTCCATGATCATTTTCCCGATATTTGTTTTTTATTGTTCCATCTCAAAATCGTAATTGCAAATCACATGCAGTAGCAACTACAATAAGACATAATCTGAATGAGAAATACAACTTGCATTACTTAAAAATGGTCAACATATAGAGCACATAGAGCAAACTGATCTTCAAATCGAAAAAGCGACATCATACACCAAAACATTTGGCATTTGTGAATTCATAAAAGAAACCATTCTCCGAAATATTATTCAGAATAGATTTCAGATGGCTTTTGAAGAATATCGTAGATGATCTCTATGTTATATGAAAATATGTGGAATAATATACGGTTCTCCAAATGAAATATTGGGCCATTACCTAACAGATTTCAAAATAGTACATCACTATCTGTAAATTTAAAATTCATATCTTTCGACTGTGGATGAAGATATCAGACGATTTTCATGAATACATTATGGAAACTTCACCTCGAAAATTTGGGCAGTAAAGTTTTGAGAATGTTTGGAACAATTGTTACGGTCTTAGATAAGTCCGAAACGGGGGATGATATATTACATCAATGAACTCGTCTTTTTGAGCTCTATCAAAAAATGAGACAAAATACGGCGTTTTCAATTCAAAAATTTCGGAAAATGTACAATTTTCAAATGGAATCCATAATAATTTTCAACTAAAGGTGAAGATAGTAGACAGTATTTATGAATTCATAACGACTTCGAAAAATTTATGTTGTTATTCTGTTCGGTCAGTGACCGAAATAAACAGTAACAGGATTTCCTAATTTATGTTCTCATTGTTCTCAATTTCCTCAATTGCCGAAAATAGAGGTGTGCACATTTCGAAAATGACTTGTTCTTGTCACCTATTTCGTGGTCAAATGTATGTCGCCTATTTGGTGGATAGCATTATCTTTTTTATGCTTTTGTAGATCATTTGGTTACTAGTATTTTTACTCAGAGATGGTAAAATACAAATTTTTCAATATAGTTTTTCATTTTGGGATTTTCGAACGAATCAACATTGTGAAAAAATTCAAATGTAAGACCATATTATAGGCACCATAGCATGTGTGTATGAGCGTTGATTCAAGAGCTCTAGTATTTTGCTAAATTTGACAATCTGCTATAATTGAAGTGATATTGTGAATTATCCAAAACCAAAATTTGAAATCGTAAAACTTAGTGAGTGTGTGGCTCGCATTTACATCCATCGGCGTGGAGTATCCAGCTAAGTGCGCATCAAACAGTGTTGCCTCCGTCAGTACATCAATCATGTCCAAAGTAACAAGAAGTAACATTTTATCACAAGTTGATGAAGGAGAATATAATTAACAGGGTATTTTCAAGATTTATCTCTACTCTTGAAGAAAAACTTGAAAAAGTCGATAAAATCCTGAATAGTTTGAATGACAGCATATCCAAAATGGAAGTTGAACTGAATTAAAAAAAAAACCGTAACTATTTGCGATCAGCTGGATGATCTCGATCAAGCAAAAAAGAAGAATTCTCTGAGAATTTCTGGAATACCCGAGAGCTAAGAAGAAAAATTGCTACATACAATATTGAACTTCTTCTGTACCACAGTGAAGGTTAGATGTGTATCCACCGATATTAACAATGTCTACAGAATCAGTAAAAAGGGAGCCGTATTATCTAATGGCAAATCAAGATGTTTAATTGTCGATTTAGTTACGTATCTGAATAGAGCGGAAATAGTAAATTCCAAGAAGCTGCTGAAAGGTACCGGAATATTTCTCAATGAAGATCTCACAAGAAGTCGTTACACGAAAATTACTATGGCGAGGCAGAAGCATGGATTCCATAATGTCTGGTCCCGAGATGGCAAAATATTTGTGAAATATGGTGATGTATAATTTATAATATAATTGACGACATGTCAATCCAAGTTCTTCTGTCAATTCTGAGGCTTGGCAACACAGCCTCAGTTGGACTTGTGAACACTACATCTGACTAGTATCGAAGGATGATATTTTTTTTTATTTTTTACCGTTTTTTTTGCGCTGATTCTCGTTTCTTGCGAATGCTACATTTTGCATCTCCTAATTCAGCTACTAATTTGAGAGCGCATATAATTTGGGTCATCGGAATTGTTATTTTTCGATAGGTTGGATATTTTTGGTAACAATATAGCTCAGTTATTATCTCATTGAATAAAGATGCTTTCTCAAAGCATACATTGTTCTATCAAAATAATCATTCGCATGTTTCATGTTTTTGCTTCTTCTTGTATCAATTATTTTTGTTTCACTCCTTATCTCTCTCCTCTTATCTTATCTCGTTGCATACTTATGAAAATATCTGCTTATTACCAAAATTCGAGGGGCGTGCAAAGCCGACAAAATCCATCGGAGCCAAAACAAGTATCCTGCTTGATTTACGCCTGGCATCATCCGTATGTAACGAGAAAAAGAATTCCATAGAAAAGTCAAACATACATCGCTATATCACTTGAATGAATATAAGCACTCGAGGTCTATCTTGAAACAAGAAATTAAACGGGAACACAATTCAATTATAAATAGTATTGAAAATAATATACACATCGATCCGCATTCTTTTTGGAACATGGTTAACAAGACCAAGCAATCGAACTCTGAAAACTCATATTACATAGACCAGGACAAAACGTTAGTCAAAGACACGAATGATATTTCTGATGGTTTTGCAGAATATTTTAAGTCTGTGTAGGAACAAAACTCTTCAACATACGACTTCAATCTTATAAAAGCAGCATGTCTCCACCAGGCAGCTGTTCCTTAGCTGAATTTAAAAAAAAATCAGTAGACGATATTTTCACAGCTTTCAAGAAATTAAAACCATAATACTCTGCAGGTCCGGATCAGATTTCAGGATATATCTTCAAAGCCTGCCGAGATAACTTAACATATCCCTTGCTAGTTATTTTTCAAAAAGCCCTCGACTCCAATAACTTTCCGAATTCATTTAAAACTACAAAAGTTACACCAATTCATAAGAAAGGCTCAAAAAATGAATTCAGTAATTACAGGCCCATAGCAATATTGAACTGCATAGCAAAAATCTTTGAGTTTGTATTGTACGACAAAGTCCAATCACATGTTCGACAAATGATATGTACGCATCAACATGGATTTTGTACAAAAAAGTCTATTGAAACAAATTTATTGTGTTTCACAAACTATGTTCAAGCTGTCTCAGACAAGAATGCCCAGTTTGACGTGGTATATACTGACTTCGCTAACGCATTTGACAAAGTTGACCATGATATATTGTTGAAGAAAATTGTTTCGCTTGGAGTGAGTAATGCATTACTAGAGTTCATTCGTACGTATTTGCGGAATAGATGGCAATATGTTAGCTTCAATGGAATACAATCCAAATCATATTAAGCGAAGTCAGGTATACCTCAAGGTTCAAATTTGGGACCACTTTTATTTTCTATTATTCGTGAATGACTTACCTTCCACGATATCATCACATTGTTTACTCTTCGCAGATGACCTCAAAATTTTTACGAAAATCGATGATTTCAATGATTATTTTCAGTTGCAGAACGATATAGATAAAATACACGGTTGGTCCATACGTAATAAACTATACTTCAATATCGATAAATGCTTAATCATGTCATCCAGTCACCGTAAGAATCCAAGCAATCACATAAGTATACACCATGGGGAATATTTCCCTGGATAGAGTTAGTGAAGTGATTGATCTGGGAATTATATATTCTTCAAATCTCTTCTCTCAGTTGGTTTAATAAAACGCTCGAATCTCAATTTCACTTCGGTTGAATCTATTATTTATCTTCATAATGCCCTGGTTAGAAGCAAACTTGAATTCGGATGTTTGATTTGGAATAACTACCTCAGCAAAGTAAATGTCAAACAAATAGAAACCCTCCAAAATGAATTCCTCAAATATATATTCTACAAAAAATTTGCGGCTAGCCCTGGATTTGTTTCATATCAACCATTAAGGCTTGAATTGAAAATCACAAAATTAGAGTACAGGAGAATCCACCGTGGTCTTATTGTCCTCTATAAATCAATCAATAATTTTGTAGACTCTTCCTGAACTCTTGCATCAAATAAATTTGTGTGTACCTGATTATCGGACGCGCCCCAGAAACATGTGATTAGGGTAACCTGTATGTTTCTGTTAGATAAATAAATGAATGAATAAATAAATAAATATTTCTTTTGCTCCTCAGTAGAGAGGAAATTATCCTGCACTAGGCAACTTTTGAAGAACCATGCAGAACGATGCAGTGGCGCTAAGAATTTGAAGAAGAAATATCCGATGATCTGGAGGTTTAATTCCAAATAATTATCAAATAGTTTTTGAATCTGAATTACTGATAAATCTTGATAATAAACGCATAGTTGTCCAATAAGTTGAGTTAATTTAGTTAATGAAATGATAATAAGTTTCCATTAGTAAGAATTCATCAGTGGTGCTTCATCAAAATGTATCAGTATCAGATTCCTTGAAATGAATGAATCCCAGTGTAGCTATGTCGCCTTTATCAAAAGATATATTTACACAGCCGATAGTAACGGGCTCACCGAATGTCAAACTGATATCTTCTGTTTCAATGATGATAAAGCTTCAAAAATTTAAGTGGACTTCAAAAGAACGTAAACTCATATTTTATTTTTTTCTATCGATTGTCAAAGTTGAATAAGACGAACTTGATACATCCGGTATATGTCTATGATCTATCATATATAGTATCGGTTTTGAAATTAAAATATTCCAATTTTGTTCTTGCTCCACATCAATGATTTGTTGGATGTGACCTCTAGCCCAGTTCATAGCTTCGCTGATAGTACACTTCATTCCGCCTTTACCTCTAGAGCCCAGAGGTGCAAGACAGGTCGATGCTTCAAATGAGGATCTGACAAGAATTCTGAAATGGGGAACTGAAAATCTAGTACAGTTCAATGCATCAAAAACTCAAGCTTGTATTTTCACCAAGAAGGCAGATCACACAATGCCCAATTTGAAAATATCGGGTACCACTGTTCCTATGAGGTCGTCAATATCCATGCTGGGTGTCACCACCAACAGCGCTCTCTCATAGGACGATCATGTGAGGTCCATTGCGAAAACTGCTTCACAAAAACTTGGTTTTCTCTTCCATGCGAAGAGGTACTTCACGTCACAGAAACTGCTTATGATTTACAAAGCACAAATTCGACCTGTCCTGGAGTACTGTTCACATGTTTGGAGCTCAGCCCCCAAACATACGCCAAAGCTGTTAGATTCAATTCAGAAGAAAGCTATTCTCTGCCTTTTTTATAGATCCTTCCACGGTCGGTTCTCAACGAAAATATCATCTATTATGCCACCACGTGCGATTCCTAGTAGACAAACCAGACGAGCTCAGGCTGCTCACCCCTACACTGTCAGGCTGGAGATCTGTCGAACATCGCTATACCAAGCATCATACATCAATAGAACGGCAAAGTTGTGGGATTCTTTGCCTAGTGAAGTCTTTCCTGATGCTTACAGCCTCCAAAATTTCAAGAAAAATTCCAACGCCTTCCTTCACTCCCAAAATTCTACCGCTGACTAACACCATGTTCCTCCAACGTTATAGGTTTCCCTTTCGTGTTGTCAACAGATAAGAAAATGGCGCTTTTCAAGGCCAATAATCAAAAAGTCCAAAGAGTTTCAGGAGAAAACGCTGATTTTCTCAGATTTTCACGACCTGTTTGGATTTTGTTGGATTCTTGATTCATTGAGCACTACTTGTTACTTCCGACATTACATTTCATGCATATTTTCAATTTGAAACATTCCATTTGATGAAATTATTATCAAGCTTGTATGTGAATCCACCTTGATGTTTGATGCAACCTTTTCGCCCTCAATGCATTATTGGTCTTTTTGCGAGTATTAGTATAGTGCTGAGCAGTTTGATGATATCCACGCTTGTACGTCTAACAGATACACTGCTAGTTACCAATATACTTGAATATAGCAGTGGGAGGTGGAAGAATCACTTGACTTAGAGATTAAGAAGATGAAGATTTTTCAAATTTCCAAACGATTTGTCTCTTAGTATCGTGGTTTCTCATCGATATTTGAATAAATGAAAAGTTTTTTTTAGGTTTATGTTGATCAAATTGATACTGATATAGTAGCAGTAACAAGACATTGCCCCGATACTCACCAAAGCTACATTCTAGTGGCGTTTACTGCTTTTTGCCATCCCGATGAAGATGCAGGACGCTATCAAAGAGGTATCAAACCTCTTCGATTTGAAGGAGTGCTTGAAGAAATAGTTTTGGAGGCTACTCTGAGCCACAAAAAAAAGTGGTAAGCTCCATTCAAAGTTATATTGGTTCAGCACTGAAGGTATTTTGGCACTTTCAGTTCTGGTGGTTCCAATTTTGCAAAATGGGAAAATTTCGTCCGGGATCCTAAATGGATAAATGGCCTTTCTGACTATCAGGTATCTCTGAAGGAACACATACAAATTGCTGAAACCGACTTTGTAGAAGCAGTTGATTCTGGTACTCAGAATACGACCCAACTCAATTTCAGAAACTTCAAACCTGGATCCGTTATTATCGTGAAGTAATTTATATGATTTCTTCATAGTGCTATATATGAATATAACCCTACCGTTTTTTTTTAGAGTATCGCTTCCTGAACCCATGAAAAATTCTATCAAATCAGTGTGCAGTTTTATCGACACTCTCACATTGACAAAGCAAAATGAATTGTCTTCAATCATTAGTAACTTGACACTGGCAGATTTGAATAGGATTCTCTACAGATGTGATCAGGAAGAAAGGGATGAAGGGTTTGGTTTTGACACTTATAATATTCCTAGCTTTGGATCAATGGTATATGCAGGTCTTCAAGGTACGTCACGTAGAACATAGAAGAAAATGTGCTTAAGCTCTTCAATTTCCTCAGGTATAATGTCGTTGTTGTCAAATATAAGACCGAATAACGACTTGGGCCATCCTTTGTGTGCAAATTTAAGGGATGGAAACTGGATGATTGGTAAGAATTTATGTAATGCGATCGTCCTCATTTTTTTTTCAGTAGTATATCACATAAAATATTCATAATCATGGTATCATATATACCGGGTGTCCCAGTATATCTGTTCCAATGGATTATCTCAGCTATTTCGAAAGATAAAAATTTGAAAATTTCATGATCCCCAATTCGTTCAAGGAACCTTTAATTGAGACAAACAAAAATTGAAAGTCACTTCTGGTTTGACCGGAAGTGACTGACTTTTTTATTTCAAATAGCACCCTGTATATTTTTTGCAATTTTTGCTTTCTACTCGAAATTACCTTTCCAACGATGTATCACACTTTGTATTCTACATTTGATTTGATGGAGAAAACGTCAATTGAAATTTCAAATTGAAAGAATTGCAGTAGGCTGCGATATTTTGTGTAATCTTGATTTTGACTTCGAGATGATGAAAAGAACGTCAAATTTTAAATTATTAGAATTGTAGTAGAACTGGAAGAATTAATAATTCTTGAAAACATTTAGATACATTTGTTTGTAACTTTGACAGTTAATAATTCTCAATAGTTGTGTGCGTGTCAGAGAAACTAACATTCAAGTATGAATAACCGTGAAAATGATGATAACTTCACTAATCAAGAGAAATTGGATATGATACTGATTTCTGGAAAATGCGATAATAATCGTCGGGCTGCCCTACGTGCATACAGAGAGAAATACCCTGATAGACGAATGCCAAGCGCTATGTATTTCACACGCTTGGCTTCGAATTTGGCAACAAGTGGATCATTTTATAAAAAGCGTACTGTCTTTAAAAGAAAAAATGCTACGTACGATGAGCATACCGTTGCAGTTTTAGGAAGAGTGGTTGTTGATCCAATTCAGCACATTCTCAAAATTGCCAAATTCAAACCATTTAACATTCATCCACATCAAGGATTACTACCCACAGATTACGAGAGGAGACTTGCGTTTCTTGCTTGGTTAGCTACGGCACGTGAAGATGGTATTTTCAGCTCGATAGTGTGGTCAGATGAGAGTCGTTTCCATAATAATGCAACTGTAAATCGACATAATTGTCATTATTGGTCGCAAAATAATCCACACTGGCTAAAACAAACTAATTTTCAAGTTATCTGGGGAGTCAATGTATGGTGCGGCATGATTGATGGATTCATTTTAGGACCAAAATTTTACGATGGTACGTTAACTGGTCCAATGTACCTAGAATTCCTTCGGGATGAACTTCCTCATTTTCTTGAAAACATTCCTTTACATATGCGTAGAAACATTCATTTTCAACAGGATGGTGCACCCCCCCCCCCCCCCCACAATGCTATAGCGGTAAGGAATCATTTAAATGAAACATTTGGAGATTGATGGATCGGCACACACGGACCGATAAGATTGCCTGCAAGATCTCCAGATTTAACACCGCTGGATTTCTTCCTTTGGGGGTATTTGAAAAATCGTGTGTACCAGACTCCTCCTATTGATTTAGAAGATGTAAAAAACACAATAAGGAATGAATATAGAGCCCTTAATGCTGAGGTGTTGAGAAGTGTTACTTCGCGTGAGCTACTCCACCGAGCTGAAAGATGTGTAGAAGCAGTTCGAACATATGCTTTAGTTATTATATTCTTGAGCCCCCTTTCTTTGTAATTTTCAAGATTAAACAAAATATCGTAGCCTACTGCAATTCTTTCAATTTGAAATTTCGATTGACGTTTTCTCCATCAAATCAAATGTAGAATACAAAGTGTGATACATCGTTGGAAAGGTAATTTTGAGTAGAAAGCAAAAATTGCAAAAAATATACAGGGTGCTATTTGAAATAAAAAAGTCAGAGTCACTTCCGGTCAAACCGGAAGTGACTTTCAATTTTTATTCTTCTCAGTTGAAGGTTCCTTGGACGAATTGGATATCATGAAATTCTCAAATTTTTATCTTTCGAAATAGCTGAGATAATCCATTGGAACAGGTATACTGGGACACCCGGTATATCCATATATCTGTATAATCCTTTATAGAATACCAATGAATTTCGATATTGTTTCCAAAGTTACGAAATGCTATGATCAACTAAATTTTGGATGCCAGTCTGATTATTTATTTTCAATATTCCCACTATTTCAAAAGTTTTCAAAAAAACATAGTTGGTATGGCATTTCAGAAACATATCATTCAAATCAAGGAGAAGTTGAAGTAGCAGATTTATTCATATTGTACAACTACGGGTCCCCAACTCCACCATACTTCAACCGATCCCATATATTAGTGTTTACAAGGTCCCAATGTTTCGAATTGAATTAGTATTAAAAACACTACGTATATTAAAATAACTAACCGTATTCAACTTATCTACTTACCTGCAAGTCATTCCTGGTCGCACATACCATTATGTGTCGAACGTATTCTTTAGAAGAGTTTCCTTAGTTCCGGTGTTTTTCAAACTCGGCACAGGAGATGTTGGATTAGTGAATTGGATTTTTTTTCAATATCTCATACTCTCCTATTATTTCCGGTTTCACGGTAAACGAACTGAACTTGGGAAATTCATGAAGAACATCTTAAATATTTTCACTTTTCCAGATTCTACGGACTATTCATAGGTTTGTGACGAAAATTGGTACATTTGATTTTCTAGAATCATTTTTTTGCATCTAGAGTATGTTGGACTCACTTCAACTACTCTGATGTCATGAATCTCATAACCTCGGAACTCTGGAAATCATAGAGTTTCTGAAGAATATGTTGACACCCAGCATAAATATCCTGTGCCTCTTTCACATTTTTCTAAAATTCATGGTGGCATTCCATTGTGCAATGATTGTTCTTCTAATAATTGACCTGCCTGGTGTTCCCGCTCGTATATTTCGTGGAAGTATTTTATTGAGATATGCTATTCCAGAATATATGTGGAAACGTTTGAATGCAGACCATGGAACCAGAGAACTCGGTGCTTGGATAGAAAAAAATACAAAATATTTCTCAGATATCCCTCGATATTTAGTCCCATGCTATTTCGATGTTTTGGTTACCGGTCTTTATGTACTTCTCCATGAACAATGTCATAAGTTGATGAACAGGTATTGTTGATATGATTCATGATATGAGTCAACAAATATTTTAAATAATTTTTTTCGTCAGTTTCGTTAAACATGGATCGACATTCGTGAGGAGTCTAGCCCTAGGATCTGTTCAATGTGGTGCATATATCAAATCTGCTGACTTGCCGACTCTATCTTCAAATTTGAGGTTACCTAAACCACCATCCAGAAAAAATGAAAACGGAGAAGAAGTTCAAGCTTGTGTCACATTATCTGCAGGTTAGTATCATGATAGAAAATTAATATTTTGAAAATTTCTAAAATAGTTTATCCTTTCATCCCTTCGCCTCTGAATTAATGAAGTTTTCACTATCTTTCTCAATATCATTTGCACGTTCAGGGTTTCTCGTATTAGTATTATTCAAAATATGCTTTGTTCACTTCTTTCTTCAGCTTCATTGTATAAAATACCCTGCCGACTGCGTCATTTCTGATAAAATGTCAAATAATTCGATATAATTTCAGTTCGAAGGAATATTATTCACATAATATTGATATTTTATTTATTTATTTATTGTGCATACAATTTCAAATAGTAGTTACACAATACAAATATGTACACAGTGATTGTGTATGCATCAGTCATGAAAAAATTTATGCATAAAAATGCATGAATAAGGACAACTAATATCAAATGACAGAATATACAGGGTCGCTGATATGTATGGAAACGGTCGATTATTTCCTAAAGTAAGATAGCTAGCGAAAAATGTTAGGATACAAAAGTTGTAGGGTTTTTCAAAATCCATTAACCTAATGAAAAATTAAGTATACAGGATGAGTCAAAAAGTCAGGACGAAACAAAGTTGCTTTTTCTCTAATGGGACACCCTGTATATTATTCCACATTTCAATTCTGCTCGAAATTCTGAACAAAATTGATAATGCCCATCATTTCCTAAATTCAACCGATTTCGAGATATCGAATTTTGAGAATAACTTTTTACTACTCTCAAATTTATTAAAGAAAAAGCACGAAATGATATATATTTTTCTTATGAAAGTCACAGAAGGTGGAGTATGTGGATATTATGATTACAATTTAATTATAATTTTTTTAC